>APFE031559028.1:6814-38015 GCA_000404065.3 Pinus taeda
AAGTTGACTTAGGAACAACCCCTTTCAGTACTTTGAAGCTTGCATGCCTCAATGGCAAGTTTCTCACTTTCGGCGACAGGTTTACATCAATGGCCTTCAACCGAGAGATTTTGCGCGGTGTTTGACATCAAGTCCTTTTTCACACCACACGAATTGTACTGTAGTACCTTGAGGGTCATTGTCATTATTGGTGACTTCTCTCATGCCTGTTAACAGCTTACATCATTGGCTGGTAATTAGGCGATGTCTTTCCATGTTCGACTCCAGAACATTTTTCACATGGATCGACTTGTACTCCGAGTGAAGATAGAACAAGTTTTGAAGACCACAGATCTAGTTTCATCCATCCGTGCTGTGATATATTCAGGAATATAAATACATCAAATGTACATCATTGTTGAACAGATGAACATCCAAATCAAGAATGATGACTCTGTCTGAATCATCAGTCTACTACACAGACGATTGTCTGTCCTATGTACATGAAAGTGAATTTATAAAGCTGAGCATGGGAATGCCCGCCTCAGCTAGATCATGAAAAATATTATGAAGATAATGTATTATATTGTATCTTATTACAGGTCGCCTCCCAGCTCGAAAAAACTTTGGATCCTCATGGTAAAGAATTTCGCCTGACATCAAAGATTTAACGACCTCATTGCTTTAGGGGGAAACTGTTATAGACATTTTGGGCACTGCAACCCCAATCATAAATGTCCATAAACTGAGGGCTCCTAAGTCCCTAAAAGTGTTGCTTCACTACCTAAAGGAATAAGGTCAGCTGATTACATCATCTCCTAGAAGTTCTCCACAGAAAACTGCTCAGAAATGGTCAAAACTGGACCACACGGAATGCCCAGTGCAGAGGGTGCGATGCATATCATCTTCCCAGTGTAAAGGGTGCGATGCATATTGGGTGGCCCCTCTGTAGGGTGCAATGGGATTGAATGGACAAATGGCAGGGACAGTTTGTGAGGTGGAAGATCGTGGAATATTCTAGAAACTTCCCCTATGACACTTGCCTCTCTGATTTTGACCAGGGATGAGTAAGAGACCATCAATCTCCAAGTGGAATCAAGAACTATTAGAGAGAGGACACTAATCAAAATCCCAGAAGCTGACTCACCCCCCTAGAATCATCTATATATGGATCCCTCATCATAGAGATCAAGAGGCTGGAATTTTGTATCTTGTAGAGAAGTGATGTTGGTTTTCTGGTGTAATATCATAGTGTTGGGTGATCTAAGCTTTACTTGAGGTGAAGAAGGGCTTTCTTGCTGGAGGATGATGCTGGGTCAGAACAATTGGTTGTAATCCTCTTGCTATTCTTGATATTAATAAAGCTTCCTCCACATTCGTGTATGTTTGATTGTATATGCATTTGTGTAGTTAATACATATATGGTCCTGTGTTGTTTATGAATATAGATCTCTGTCCTTCGATAGTATTATGTTGCTTTGATTCCACAGGTGCTCTCTGAAGCTGTGTAGACAAAGAAGGAGCGGCAAGGATCTATCGAGAAGGAGAGGAACCAAGCGCAAGACAAAGGTTGGTGTCATATGTTCCCCTCTTGTCTATTTTTCATAAAGGAAAACAACAGTAGTTTTAACTTGTTTGCTTCTAAGATAGCTACCAATCTTAGTGGGAATAGCAGCTCTAAGTGGACACTATTCCCGGTAACACATAGGACAACTAGCTGTTTGTAGAACTCCTTCCTTCGATGTCATGAATTCTATTGTTGTCATAGAGTCTACATATTTTAGGACTTCTTTGTAGGGCACAAACCATCCATCAGTTTCATCCATGAGTCATGTCATCCTTCCTTTGATTGGAAAGTGACCCATTAGTCCATATTTTACCTTCCTTCATGCCATGTTGCCTTATTCATATCATGTTTACTTAAGGACATTTCATCCTTCCACACATTTCTTCTCTTAGCATAGCAATGGGTAATGATGAGAAGTATAGTGTCTCAGGTGTAGGAACGGTTATTTTTCAAATGGAGCATGGAGCTCGCCTTACCTTGACCGATGTCAAGTATGTACCAAGACTGAAGAGAAACTTGGTGTTGATCGCAATGCTGGAAGACAGAGGCTATGATGTAGTCTTTAGTAAGGGAAAGGTTTTCCTTAGACACATCATCACTAGACAGGTGAAGCAGATTGGTTCACGGGTCAAGAACCTGTATGCTTTTGGGGTTAAAAATGCATGCAAATCCTTAAGCAATAAGGCAACTGATGGAGACTTGGTGGTTGAGAGGGAGGGTATATTACCTCTCAACATGCAGAGCCAGAAGAATTCTCAGATGATTGTGGAGGAGCCACGATTGGTGCAGTAGCTTCAAGAGGTTGTGGAGCAGCCACAACAAGGGACGCTGAGTGGAGATCAAGTAGAGACATCTACTCATGCAGAGACCTCTAGTAGGGGGAAACTTCGAGCCAGGTAGGCTGAGGGACCATATGCATCCATACCTCCAGGTAGGAGGTGGGGTGATATAGAGTGATCATCCCAAGGAGGAGGGGCAAGATCCTTGAGGTACCCAACCTCTTGGATGAGACCTTGCTATAGGAGCCTCGATGTGGAGTAGCAGGAACTGACTGATTGGGTAATGATGAGAAGTATAGTGTCTCAAGTGTAGGCACGGTTATTTTTTAGAGGGAGCATGGAGCTCACCTTACCTTGACCAATGTCAAGTATGTACCAATACTGAAGAGAAATTTGATGTCAATCGCAATGCTGGAAGACAAAGGCTATGATGTAGTCTTCAGTAAGGGAAAGGTTTTCCTTAAACACATCATCACTAGATAGGTGAATCAGATTGGTTCATGGGTCAAGAACCTGTATGCTCTTGAGGTTCAAGATGCATGCAAAGCCTTGAGTAGTAAGGAAGCTAATGGAGACTTGGTGGTTGAGAGGGAGGGTATATTACCTCTCAACATGTAGAGCTAGAAGAAGTCTCAGATGATTGTGGAGGAGCCATGATTGGTGCAGCAGCTTCAGGAGGTTGTGGAGTAGCCACAACAAGGGAAGCTGAGTGGAGATCAAGTGGAGACATCTACTCATGTAGAGACCTCCAGTAGGGGGGAACTTCGAGCCAGGTCGGCTGAGGGATCACATGCAGCCATACCTCCAGGTAGGAGATGGGGTGATATAGAGTGATCATCCCAAGGAGGAGGGGAAGGATCCTTGAGGTACCCAACCTCTTGGATGAGACCTTACTATAGGAGCCCCGATGTGGAGTAGCAGGAACTGACTAATTGGGTAGAGATAGATGTGGATGGAGTGGCAGAGAGAGCGACAGTGCAGGGAATCCCAGGACAACACATAGCTAGTAGGTTGTAGCAATGTGAGAGGCACAAGTGTTTTGCACAGTGCAGGGTAGCACAAAGAAGGGTGCAATTGTGCGAGATGCATGGAGATGTTGAAGTAGCGTAGATGTCAGAGAGGAAGCACTTGTCAGCAGCAGGGAGAGCTTCAGCATCAGAGTATGTTCCTAGCCCAACAGAGTGGTCAGTTGGGAGTGCTTTTGTTCCAAGTGTTGTTAGAGCAAGTGGACCAGGTAGATGTGTTGCATGCAGAACATTTCAGAGTTACAGGATCTGGTTCAAGAGAAAGCCTTTCTCGTTGAGAGGGAGTGTTGAAAAATGTGCAACAAGAAATGTTAAATTTAGAATGTGCTAAAAAAAGAAAGTTCTAAAAATAGAATTTTTGGGTCCCTTCCTATTTATAGCAGTCCCTAGTCTATCTATAGGAAGTAAAATTAATCTTGGTCTTAATAGCAGTTGGAAATAATAATTAATTAATTCAGTTGAGTTAAATAGTTAAGGAAATTTGAATTTGAAGTCTTTGTGAGCATGCACATGAGTTGTCCCACTGATTGAGGAATTTATCCTTAATTTCCTCCACTGATTAAGGGAATAAGTATGAGTTCTATTATGAGAGAATCAATTGACTTAGTTCTAACTATTCAAGTCCAGTTAGATTATTTTAACAAGTTAAAATAATAAAATATAGTTTGTGAATGTTTGCACGCATGTGACAACTATTATTTTAGATAACTGAGTATTCACTCATGGATAACTATTGCATGTTAGTTCTATCAAAGACCCAGTTGAGATCAAATGTGGGACAATGTACTATTAGATGCTTGACTATTTCTAATAAGTAGTTTTTGCATGGTTGAGGAACTAGTGTCCTCAAAGATTACGTAGTTAGAACATTGGTTATTTTGGTATGTTTGGAATTAATAGCATATGCTTTTGCTATTATTTCCTAAGAAAACTACGCAAGGACCAGAGGTAAAGCCTATATAAACAGGGCTTGGTTGGTTCATGAGATATATCTTCATATCTTCATAGTTCATTGAGAATTGAATAGCTTGATAGCTAATTCTTTTTGTATTATGAAGAGGATTTCCACTTGATTGATAACACATGGTTGGGGTTTTATGCTGGTGCTTTCCCCTGGATATATCTTGTGTTATGTGTGATTATTTATCTTGATCAGTCATGCATGTTTCTACTTGATTTTGCTCATGAATTTGATTATGCTTCCGCTTAATGTTTTGTAGAAGTAGAACAAGTGTTATGCTTTAGTACATTGCATATATGGTTTGTTCTATAGGTGAAATTTCAATAGGAGAAAGTGTAGGAAGATGAAGAAGATCTTAAGGAGGGAGTCAGTGGGGGAAAGGAAGGAGGGGAAAAGGAATGTAGCAAATGACTAATTTGGAGGAGCCCATAAAAGAAGCATTGACAACAATTTGGGATTCATGTAGCGATTCAACAAATTAAATAGAAGCATAACATGTAAAAATAAGAGAATAATAGGACAAGGTAGCATATCCATTACCCAAAAGCACCACAGAGGAGGGAGGTGATCCGGAGGAAAGTTGGAGCTTAGGGTTCTCAGAATACTACAAACATAAACTCATAAAATTGACTTCTTGACCCTGAACTAAGCCAAGGGTGACATATGGATTTGGCTACATTCTAAACCACTTGTCACGAGAGTCGAACCCCGAGGGAGAACCGTCGAAGCTGGAATGGTGGGATGACACTCCTTCCCCCTAGAAAAAGAAACTTCCACCTTGTTAACTCTCGCTCCAATCCCAAGAACAAACACTTTCTCCCCTTTAAGGGGATAGGAAAGTCTTCAGGAAAATGACCAATAACGTGGCAATGATGACATCAAAAGGGGACTCCTCCGTAGTCCAAAATTTTCACAGGAATTATGCCTCCATGCGAGATCTTAATATTCAGATAAAGTCCCTCTCAGGTGTCGATATTCACCAAAATGTGCCCAATAGCCATTCTCCCTATATCCTTATAAGAGATATCAACAATGATGAAATACCCCAACCAATCCCTAATGCACCAAAAGACATCCTTCAACCAAAATTTTGGAGGTAGGCTAGGCATCCAGACTCATAAAGGAGCACTGCTACCAACTTTGCCATCTTGGTGTCAAATGGAGTCCATGGCTTGATCAACGCCAAAGAAGAAGCAATACTCTAAGGCCTGTATAATCTTCCCCATGGACTCATCAGAGTTGAAATGAAAAAGGAACCAACCCCTTGAGAGGGTATTGATCATGGGGGAATCCCTGACTTTCACTTTGAATTCCCTGTCAAACCAAGCCTTGAGGAAATTGGTTGAAAAGAGGCGACCTCTAAATTTACCGACTACAATAGAGTTCACAACTACCAAATCCTCTCTCATATTAATGTCTACCCCAAGAAACATTAAAAATTCTTCCTTCCTAGGCCTTGTTAATTTTTTCTTCTTAACCCTTCAAACCCCTGCAACTAACATAAAGGAACTAGGGTTTACATCAGAGGGAAGAGGAAGGGAATCGTCACCTTGGGGAACCCCACTTGAAACCATCATAGGCTGAAGGATCACCTCCATCACCACAACCACTTGAGGAAGAACTTGAGACCCCTCACTCATAGATAGAGGGGTATCCTCCGAGAAAAAAGAGCATTCAAGAAACTCGAGGCGTGAACCATACCCCATCAAAAAAATCCTAGGAGGGCCCTAAAAAAGGCTTGGAAATTCCCTTGTAAACCTCAAATCTAGCGCATCTCCTAAAAGCATTCCTACACTCTGAGATGGAAAACCTTCTTGACAAATCAACTCTGGTGCCTGCATTTCCCCAACATCCAAAACTGTCAAGGAAACCCTAGGATCCACTAAAACCGCATTTGAGGTAGTGAGAAAAGGAATTCCCGAAGATATTTGGAAATGTTCACTGTCAACATAATCACACCTAAAACCCATGATCCCACCAGAAATGGCACAGGAGCCATGACTTGTTGAGGTGTCCTACTGACCTAGGTCTCCTCAATGTCTTCTAGGGAAAATGAATAATCAACAAGTTCCTCCATTCCTGGATGAGAACTAGTGTCTGTCGTCACACAACCTGCCAAGACAACCTCTGAGACTGTAGAGACAATCGTCAATGTAAAGGAGATCACCACAACATGGATTTATCTTACTACAACCGACCCCCTAACCTAGACCAACCCTGCTAACAAAAAACCCTAGCCTCATGTGAAAAACCTCCCACACCAATGAGCCATCAAGACCCCCCTCATCTGTTCTTATTTGCAATTAAATTAAAATTGTTAAAAATTTATTATTTGGATAAAATTGACTTTTTTATACTTAGAATTTGTGCAGCTAGTTTGGAGTAACCATTCGAGCCAAGTTTGTGTTTCCCATGTTTTTTAATTTTGGATTTTGTGGGTTAGGATGTACCTGGGAGCCTATATTGAAAAGTTTCAAGTATGTAATTAGATGTTGTAATGATGATAAAGCATCATAATTCCATTATTAGAAGTGTTACATAACTTCCCCAGCCAAGTGGTGTATTTCTTTGTTTTCAGTTTTTCTTCTCTCTTGCATCATCTAGGAGGCCCTTCTGCTCCCTCTCTGGAATCATTGTATGAAACTCATACTTAGGGTTATTTTCAAGATGAACCCTATATTGATCCCATAGATTTATTAACTATTTTCCTGCTTCTGAGGTGACTTCGTACTTGTTGAAGGAACCATCACCAAACATGGAAACCAAGTTGCTAATGAGCTCATATTTTAACTTGGAACTTTGGGAATCCCACCCTAAGCATATGGTGGGCCCAAAGATATCTAGGTTCATCTCATGCAAGTATTTATAAAATGTAGCATTTCATGCAAAACCATATTATCATTAGTTTAAAATAATCACATATTATATGTAAATTTCAATTAGATTATAAATAATAACTAGAACACTTCTTAAATACCTAGAAACTTTTATATTTTCATAGGGATTTTCTCATCATATACAAAAATTAACTAATACTGATATCATTTTAGTGACATGGTTAAATATAGAAAAGCATTCTTCAAAATGTGCAATG
The DNA here is from genome assembly GCA_000404065.3 of Pinus taeda. Classification (NCBI taxonomy): domain Eukaryota; kingdom Viridiplantae; phylum Streptophyta; class Pinopsida; order Pinales; family Pinaceae; genus Pinus; species Pinus taeda. Next base: position 14,220 of record APFE031559028.1, read on the forward strand.
TCATTGACAACATCCCATGCACATTTTGGCCTTTGTTTCTCAAGAGTTGTAATACTAGCATTGACCATGGGGGGTGTACCTATTTCAGTGACTGGCGTGGCATTCATAGGCAGAAATTGAAAATGGGTACTAGTATGATGTTGTTCTAGTGTGGCAATGACGTTGATACAAACACCAACCTCTGTAGGCATACACTAAGTATCAAACTCATCCAAAATCACCTGTAAAAAATAAAAAGTTTTCTATAAAGGACTTGTAAAGTATAAAAATTAAAATCATGAATAAATAAATAGGGTAATTAAAGATCTTCATGCTTATGCCATAGCAAAAAATATTTTGCATCATGATATTAGTTCTTTCTTTTGTAGATTGTCTTCAGCTGAATCTCAATCAAAGAAGTGAGCTTGATGTTTTATTTTCTCATAATCTTCTTTATTGTTTGCACTAGATGTTTGGAGCAATAGATTTATTCATTTGTAATTGCTTGCTCAAGATGATCTTTGGATTGCTTTAATGTTGGTTCCTTCCCCTTGTCACCCTAGGACAATGGTGTTTCCAATAGTGCAATGTCTTATTATTGTTCATAAGTATTTTTTTACATGAATACATTATAACAAGTTCATAAGCATAATTTTTATATGAATGCATTATAGCAAGTTACAAATACAACTAGGGACATAAAAATGAGGACATGTTGGACCACCTATAAAAATAAATTATAATAATAATTAATAAGAGGTTACATACCACCCCGATAATAGAAATGTACATATCTATTCGATTCAATTTGTAATTGATCAACAACTCTTCTCTTGCAACTATTGATTTTATTACACATACAAATACATGGTTTCCTTCACGTCATTCAAATATGAAATTGGGTTGCTTATTTTTTGTCTCAAGTTGTGTAATGTTTATAAACCCTATAATATTCCTCGATGCTTTTTCCCTTCCATTAATATATATAGATGCTCCTTTATTTCTATCATTGTCTCTTACTTGTATATAATTTGCAGCCAATTTGTATCTCCACATACCTTAGTATATTGTACCAACTACATCTAATCTCTATAATTATAATAGGGTCTGACACACTCCATGAATTCAGTTAATCCATCATAACAAACATTTATGCCTTCCATGGAAAATTGCCCCAGACCACGTAATGATGATGAAGCAATGTGATATATCCTATTGCTAAGACAAAAATTAGTGTTTATTCAGGAAGGTCCTTTGGTACCCATTGTTTCACTAGATGTTTGTAACTCAAGGGAACCTCAATGTTATCTATTCTCTCAGCATCATAAGAGTGCGAACCCCCCTTCAGCTAGAAAAAGTTCCATGTGTCTACAAAATTTTCCTCTGTTCTTCTCACCTCTAGTTGATGATCTTTATCTGTTAGAGATATTATATCTCTAACTTTCCTCCACTCTACTTGAACTTCCCTTTCTCGATGAATACATATCTAATAGGACGTTGTTTGGTTGTACCTATATCCCATTAAATGAGAGAATTAGATAGTGGATTGATGGCTTGTAACAATTGATTAAGAAGAGTTGAATAATTTAATAAAAATCAAGTAATCCTTAAAGATAATAACTAGTTATGGAAATGGAAATTTTCTGTAGAAAGAGGTAGGCATAATTGAGCCTATCATTAGGTATTTAATAAACTTTGTTTCCTTTTATGGTTTCAACAGGGTGATTTGAGTAGGGTTCTTTCTAATTTCATCCAGGAATCATCATTCGTTACTCCCCTTCATCCTCTTTTACTTAGTGGTCCCCCTTGCATTGGGATTGATTTGAATCAATTTCCATAGTCTCATTTCTTAGGGATCATTAGTTATTTATCTATGTTACTAGATCCATGGGGTCTTGACGTCGAATTCATAGATCCATGTTTCATATATGAATACAGATACAGATCCACCTCAATCCACATAGGATCCATCATGTAAACAAATCCTTTAAACCCAAAAATGGATCCCATGGTATTGAAATGAATCCTTTGCCAAATACCTCTCACATGTTGAATCTGAAGAAAATACCAAATACAGAAGAGAACTTACTAATATTTATTATTACTACATCAAAAAACTTATAGAATATTGATCAGCTGAGCTATAACACTATCGCACAAAGGATCGAAATGTAAACATTCTAACCAAGCCCTTGGGTCATGCCAAATATGTAAAAATTTAAGATAATCTTGGTATAGTTTTTATATTTAGAATTGGGGAGGGTGTTACAGTAATACTGGTCAATTAGAATTTATATATAGGGATGAAAAGGTTACATGATGATGTTAGTTTAGTTTATACTTTATTTCATCCTAATATTCATTATTACTACATTAAAAAATTTGTAGAAGATTCATCAGTTGAGCTATAATATTATCCTACAGAGGATAAAATTCTAAACATTCTAACTAAGCCCTTGGGTCATGCCAAGTATGTAAAATTACAAGATAAGCTTGGTGTAGTTTCTATATTTAGCAGTTGGGGACAATGTTAGAGTAATATTGGTCAATTAGACTTTATATATATATATATATATATGAAAATGTCACATGATGATGTTATTTTACTTTAACCTTTAGTTCATGAATATGGGGAGCATTTTTTCCATCCAGTTAAATTGATTGAATTATCTCTTAAGTATTTCTCTTATTGAAGTTCTATCTCATGTTCTTGGTTTCTTTGTGTCCATTTTTTTTATTCAAAGGATTGTCTAAAGAGTAGAAGAGGGTGAAAAAAGTTCAAATTATGATCCTACTGACATTAATGTTTATACTATTGACGTCTTCTATGTAATTTCTTATTGAAGAATGAGAATATAAGAAGAATTAAAACATTAAAATTAATTTCATATTAGAAGATCTTGAAAAATCAACACATCACATATCAAATACTGCATTGGAATAGGATACCAAATCCTAAAAGAGAAATTACTAATATTCATTAATACTATATCAAAAACCTTATATAAGATTGAATAGTTGAGCTATAATACTATCCTACATAGAATCAAATTGTAAACATTTTATCCAAGCCATTAGGTTGAGCCAAGTATGTAAAATTTCAAGATAATCTTGGTGTACTTTCTATATTTAGCATTTGGGGAGAGTGTTAGAGTAATAACGTCAATTAGACTTTATATATAGGCATGAAAAGGTCACATGATGATGTTATTTTAGTTTATGCTTTAGTTCACTTATGAGAGGAGAAAGCTTTAAATTGTCTAGTTAAATTGATTGAATTATCTCCTAAGTATTTCTCTCGAAGCTTTATGTCATGTTCTTGCTTTCTTTGTGTCCAATTTTATTATTTCAAAAGATTGTATAAAGAGTAGAAGAGAGTGAACATGGTTGAAATTATGATCCTACTGACATTAATATTTCTATTGTTGAGATATTTTGTGTAATATCTTAATGATGAATGTGAATATAAGAAGTAATTATCATATTAGAAGACCTTGAAAAATAAATGATTATCACATATCAATTATTACGTTGAAATATGATACTAAATATTGAAGATACCAAATCCTGAAAGGGAAATTACTAATATTCATTATTACTACATCAAAAAACTTATATAAGATTAATCAGTTGAGCTATAATACTATCCTACAAAGAATCAAATTGTAAACATTCTAACCAAGCCCTTGGATCATGCCAAGTATGTAAAATTTTAAGATAAGATTGGTGTAATTTCTAAAGTTTAGCATTTGGGGAGGGTGTTAGAGCAATACTGTTTAATTAGACTTTATAATAGGCATGAAAAGGTCACATGATGACGTTGGTTTAGTTTATTCTTTAGTTCATCCTAATATTCATTATTACTACATCAAAAAACTTATATAATATTGATCAGTTGAGCTATAATATTATACTACAGAGAATAAAACTATAAACATTCTAACCAAGTCCTTGGATCATGCCAAGTATGTAAAAATTCAAGATAAGATTGGTGTAGTTTCTATATTTAGCATTTGGGGAGGGTGTTAGAGTATTACTGGTCAATTAGAATTTATATATAGGCATGGAAAGGTCACATCACTACAAAATAGCATGCCATTAGTGCCAGAAATAGCGTCGAAAACCAATGTTTTCGAGCATGTCAATTGGCTTCAATGAGCATCAAAAAATCCAATGCAAAATGGCATCTTCACTTGGGTTTCATTATTAGCCCTGGAAATAGCATTGGGAATAGCGCTGAAAATTATTTCTTCCATTGTTGCATCCATTTGTATGTCTGGTTTTGCTTCTAGTTGTGCTTCTTGTTTTGCTTCTAGTATGGCATCGACAATAGCTTCTTTTTTAGCTTCCTAATTAATGGTAAGTTATGCTTCCATTATAACATCCTTTGTTGCATCAAGTCTTTCTTCCAATATGACGTCACTTTTTGCATCTAGCTTTGCTTCCATTATGGCATCTTCTTTAGCTTCTAATATGGCTTCCATTACAGTGTCTTTTGTTGCTTCTAATATTGCTTCCATTATTTCTTCTTAGTTTTCTACCTAGATGGCTTCTTTGTTTGCTTCTTCAGGAACGCCAAGTTTGGCTTCTAATATTGCTTCCATTATTACTTCTTTGTTTTCTACGAGAATTGTTTATGGTTTTTCTTCTCAAGTATCACCAAGTTTGGCTTCTAGTATTGCTTCTATTATTAGTTCTTTGTTAACTACCTGAATTACTTATGTTTTTTCTTCCTAGGTAACACAAATTTTGGCTTCTATTATTGCTTCCATTATTAATTCTTGATTTTCTACCTAAACTGCTTCTTTTTGTGCTTCTTAGGTACCACCAAGTTTTGTTTCCAAGATTTCTTCCGGTATGCTTCTTATTTGGCTTCTATTGTTGCTTCCTTTTTTTGCTTCTAGAATTGTTTCTGTATTAACCTCATGGTTTGATTCCTTTTATTTGGAAGTTTTGCTTCTTGTTTAGCGCCTAAGTTTGCTTATTTTTTAGGTCCAGTGCTTTCTTCCTTTTAGTGTTTGGATTTGCTTCTTAATTAGCCTCCAATTTTTCTTCTTGTTAAGTAACCAATTTAGCTTCCTATTTAGAGCCAGTAATAACTCCAAGTATGGCTTCCAATTTAATGTCGAGTTTTACTTCCATTTTAGAGCCACATTTTTCTTCCATTTTAACAACTCATGATGCTTCCTTTATAGCTTCCATTTATTAATTTAATATTTTTTATTTCAATTGAATTAGTTAATTATATCATGCCTCTTAAATAACTTATATGAATATAGTGTAAGCCATATTTCATTTGAAATATTTTATAGTGCTAATTTTTCTTAGGGATATATTTCTCTTTTCTTTAGATAATTGCATTTCTTCATTTACATATTGAATTCACCCCACAACATCATAACATTATTTAGATTTACAACATTATTCAGCAGCATATGCAATTAAATAGAAAGAAAAATATCATCATCAATGCAACAGAACATAAAGCAACAAAAGAAGAAAAGCATTCACACATAGAGACACCAAGATTGGTCGGAACCGAGGAAAAACCCACTATCGGGAAAACCCTTTCAAATTCTTCTTTTTATTAGATTATCATTGAATGATTCAGCAAAAAAGAGTACAATGATCCATATCTTCAATCATAATCATATCCAGCAAAATTAGCTAAAAACCAATCATGAGATGAACACAATAATGCTAATGATTAAAACCTGCTTCAAAAGCTTGCGGTCAATTGTCACTATCTATGGTCAACTATCGAACTTTGTGGTCAATTGGAAAAATCTTCTACCAACTGAAAATTAAAACCCTAGGTCTCAACTAAATGAAGAGAGTATCGTGTGTAAGGTTGAAACCCTTCAACTACATGCATAGGCTTGCATGCCTGTCATTATAGCTAAAATTTACCTATTACAGGCCTATAACACATATTTCATTAAAATTGGAAATATTTTATTACAAGGATATCACTAGAATTGAGATTTTTGGTTATTTTGAAATTCTAGATCCACTATTTACTTCCAAATTTAATGAAATATGTGTTCTATGGTTGTGACCCAAAATCCTAGACATGTGTGTGAGCTTTAAGCCCTACAATTTCAGACTTGTGTGATCCAATCTCCGTGAATTGCCTCAAACCTATGTGATCCAAATCCAAAAAAGAGAATAGAAGAATGCTTCATGATCCTGTGAAAATGAGGTTGAGGTCACTTGTATTTATATACTTCCAAGGGTGTCCAATTTTCTTTAGGGTTGACATGATCAAATATGCACATGTGGGATTTAATTCAAAGATACACTTTCCCTTAACCAAATTGAGCGCTTCAATAGTCATAATTGGTCCTCTCAAAAAGAGAAATATTTTTCCATTGTCACTGAGCTTCCAAATTAACAATTCCTCTCAACTAGGGAGAAATTGCAACTGTATCATGTAATCATCGCAAGTATCATGTCATCAAATCATATCATATCTCAAGTATCTCATCACCAAATGTCACCACTACTCCTCTCGGCTCATTTCTACTTATCCTTACTAATTTCTTGATTGTCCCTACTCATATTCTGAACATTATTGAATCTAAAAGAATAATAATTTTAAATTAGATGGGAGCCCAAGCTACCACTTGGAATCACTACCAATAGGGAGCCCAATGCTACCACTCGGGAAACATCAAAGAGATTAACATTGGGGAGCACATCGCAACCTAAAACCACATTAGGGAGCTCAGTATCAACCCGAAATCATAATAAGGAAGGTCCTACGAGACATTCTCACCTCATGTATATGATTGTGGGGAAGGTCCTATTGGACACTTTCACCCCAAGTCATCTCATAGGGGAGAAAAAATCTTCCACCCTATGTCGAGCAATAAGAGTCATTGCATAGGGGAGCACATCTCAACCCATCCTCTTTCCCTCTAATCTTCCTAACAATGACCCCCAAGAGTCATTTGGTATAACACCTTCATCATAATCAACTTGGGTTGTACACATCCAAACACTCTCTCAACCCATTGGTCCGACGTGGAGAAATATTCCCAACAAGCCCATCTTGTGGATATGATACCAATTGGGGTATACTCTACATATACCAATATATGGGAGCTAACATCTCCAACCCTATGGGTGAAAGATAGGGGAGAAACATCCACGACCCTATTTTCCAGATATCCCTCAACCCCAAGAGCCCTTCATCTCAATTCCTCATCCTGGGAGCTCATACATGGGGGAAGAGCCAACTTAGTGTCCTCGATCAGTCCTACTCTATATATATTAGAAACATATCATTGTGCTCATATCTGTTACCTGCTTAAACAACTCATTCAAGAGTTTAATCACAATAGCAGCAATCTCCTATTTATGCAGGACATCAAATCAAATTAGAAAAAATATACCTTATTCATCCTCCCTCTCATGGAGGTAGCAACCATAATCCTAAGCTTGTTTCATACTGATGTGGTTTAGGTGATTTTTCTTATGGAATAAACAAAGCAAAAAATGGAACCAAATCAGTTTGCTTGTTGGAATAAACAAGCAAAACAAAACCAAGGCTTCCATATTCCAAGCATGAATGTGGGATCTCATGGAATAAGCAAAGCAAAACAAAACCAAGGCTTCCATAAGAAAAACCACCTAAACCCTCAACCAGTGACTCCACCTCGTATTTCGACATCACTAACCATCACCAGATCAGTCTTTACCAAATTTTTCCAGGGCTGTAGAGTGTTTGTTCCAACCCGGCTCCAGGACTAGTAACTCAACCTACACCTGCCAAAGGACTCCAGAACGTTTGCCCAACCAAGGCTCCAGGACTAGTAACTCAACCCACCAAGGGCTCCAGAGTATTTTTCCAGCCAAGGCTTCCAAGACTAGTAACTCAACCTAAGATGTTCCAAGGCTTCCAGGACTAGTAAATCAATCTAAGATGTTCCAAGGCTTCCAAAGCATTTTTTCCAACCAAGGCTTCAGGAACTAGTAACTCAACCCACATCCATAAGGAACATGAGCACCAATAAACAAAATAATCAAGTGGGAAACCCACAACACCATCGTTATCTAGGAAATGGCAAGGCTAGGAAAAACCATTATCAATCAAGGCAATCCTCCATGCTAGTGGATGATCATAACCAAATAACCACATACTCACCATGCATGCCAAAACTATCAAGGAAATCATGCATGCAACTTGATACCTACAAAGCAATCCTGTATAGTTTTTTTATTCCATTGTCCCCTTGTTCCTTCCTTCTTTTTTGTGTCGTATTTTCCAAATATAATGAAAACTAGAGTGCTCCAAGCATGTTCCAAGAATGATCTAAGTGTGAACGCGTATGAGAGGGACAGAATAAAGAGATATCTCCAAAATTGAATTGACAAAATCTACTAGCCAAAATTTGTACACTAATCCTCAAAAACCTTTTTATCATTGAGGCCTCTATTTTCCACTTTTTCCTCTACTTTTCTTTCAATTTTCCTCACATGCAATTATGTGACCTTTGACCTTCTTTTTCTCCTATTTTCCTTTATTTTCATAAATAAATGTCAATTAATGCCTCTTTGCATTTTCCATTTCCTTTTCCATTTTCCATATCCATAAATTAATCACATGTGATTTCCATCACAATGTTTTTCCCAACATTCAAGTTGGAATACGTGTCTCATGACCTTGGTTATTATTTTATTTATTTACATAGGAAATCAACCAGGGGTTGTTACAAAACCCTTCGCCATGGGGGGAACGATGTCCTTGGTATTCAATGAAACTTATAAACCAACAAATGCATGATGCCTATGGAGCTTTATAACATAGCTCCATACAACACTAACATCATATCCATCTACTAAAACATAACCAACATATCATGAACACCATATCGCTTAGTGGAGCTTTATAACATAGCTCGATGCGGTATTTACAACATATGCATATATAGACATAACCAAAACACAACATCAAAACATATACCAAAAGACATCCACTCAACTAGCGAATAGATAAGGATACATAGCTTGCATCTGATCAACCATCTCCCATGTAGCTTCATCAGGCCCAAAGAGCTTCCACTGCACTTTAACTTGCTCGATTTCTCGATTTTGAAGGATGAGTATCTTTTGCTGCAAAATTCACTAAGGTTATAGTTGGAACTATCCTTCTAGTTCATCCTATAATATAGACCATTCAATAATAGATCAACATATTTCACATACTTCTTAAGAAATGACACATGAAAAACATCATGGACTTTCACTATCGGAGATAGTGCAAGTCAGTAGGCTATTGGTCTAATCCTCTCAAGAATGTTTAAAGGACTGCAATACCAAGGTGCCATCTTGGCACATGATCCAGTCCTCAAGGAGCTATTCTTGGGCTTGATGCACAAGTACACTTGTTCCCCAACCCGAAACTCCTTAAACACTTTGTGTTGATCTACATAGCTCTTATGCCTATCCTCTGATACCTTTAGATTCTCCTTGATTCCCTGCATTTCTTGTTCCATCTCTACCAACGTCTTAGGTCCAATCAAAACCTTTTTCATTGGATCACTCCAACTGATAGGAGTGTTACAAATCCCCCCATAAAATGCCTCAAACAGACTCATCTTCAAATATTCTATATACCCATTATTATATGTAAACTCCACCACTAGAAGATACTCTTCCCACTTTCAATGTTGATGCATAACATACATTCTCAACATGTCCTCCAAAATCTTGTTGACCCTCTTTGTTTGTCCATTTGTCTGTAGCAGGGAAAATTTTAAGAACCACCCTAAATTTATATGTATAATAAATGGGTGAATCCCCGTGATACATAGGAAAAATGGGAGGCGATTTTATCAATAATATAATATGTATATATAATTTTTTTGGCAAATCTCTCACCGGATTATATTATCTTGTAAAGTCATGGCGAATCTATCACTAAATTATAAAATCTTGTAAGATCTTGGCAAATCTTTCACTGAATAATAAAAAGTGAAGTCTTGGCGAATGTTTTATTAAAGTATGAAACCATATATGATAATAGGAAAACATATTCATTAAATTGTAATATACTAACATACATGTTTGGAAAAAAGAAACATAATTTTCTCTTCCTACAAAAAATGTTGCAAGTTTCAGTGGCCATGTTTGTCAATGTTCTCACTGTGCACTCTTTCATATACTTCTATTAGTTTTGATAATATTCCACAACAAAGTTCTTGTAGGTGTTGATCTTAACCACCAGTTCTGTCAAGGTAGGAGAGATTAATCTTTAATCTACCACTTTTTTCAAGCTATCAAATTTTTTTCTTATTCCATAGACTCTAACTACGAGATTAAAAAAAAAAAGAAACAAACAAACAAACAAACAAAACAAAACAAAAAACAAAAAACACACACACACACACACATTTTGTTTACCCCAACACACCAACAAGTAGAAAGCCCCAACTATATAATATAAGAAAGTAGTAGGTATCCCAAAGGCCTAAAGGGGATCTAATGGAAAGAAGTGACTGTTGTCAGAACCCTTCCAATCAATATATTAATATATACATATAGATCTATTATTATTTTAATTGGAAATCTTCAATTAAATAATAAAATTTAATTACGTCTCCTAATCTAAATTGCTTATTAGCATAATTCACTACCTTCATATGTCTTGCAATTTTTAACAACGTTGTAACATGTGGATTAATTTCCTTTTTGGTGCACAATCGCCACCTTTTAGGACAATATGGTGCACTGGCCCAACCCCATATGGTGCACTGGCCGAACCCCTACAAATCATTACGACAAATTAAGAAAAACAGAGAAGATGAAAGGTTGCAGAAACCAACATATTTTTCAAGCACTAGCCCAACCCCTACAGATCATTACGACAAATTAAGAATAACAAAGAAGATGAAAGGTTGTACAAAACAACATATTTTTCAAACAACTAATCCAACATCAGTACCTTAACATTTTCATGAAGATATCATATTGAGAACGTTTGAAAAATGGTGGGAAATCTGGGCAATGACTATCTCTCTTCTGCGAGGGTGATGTGGAAAGAGTGATAAGATTTCACTGTTTTGATTTTTTTTTGTTAAATCAGAAAAACCAATATTAATGGAGATATTGGTATTTTTTACTAAATTTTGTGAAGTGACTAAATGTAGCTTTAACCATTCACCTTAAGATGGTTTTTTATAATATAATTTCCTAAGTCTATTTAATATCTTCATTATCATAAAACCAACCTACATGCATCTTAACTCCACTTCTACCACTCTTGGAGTGATGAAATCTATTTATCCCTCTCAGCACTTGGTAGACTAGGAATTAAGATAGATCTAAGCTGATAGAATTTCCCCTTTAAATACTCTATGCTCACATGAATACCATGATATTACCATGGGTCAATACCATGGGTTATCATAAACCTGGAGCTTAAAAACTATTATTAGTAATTTATAAAAATTAATAAAATTAATAATTGATTTTTATTTTATTTTTTTATTTTAACCAAATTAAAATGTTTAAGTGACATTAAATTACAAGATCCATTTTAACCATTCATATACCAAGCCCAAGGATCAAATATTTTTTCACTCTATGCTAGTTTACATATCACGATATTTGATCCCTCTCGGGGCTTAGTAGATCCAGAGTAAATATAGCCTACATTCCACGTGAATACCATGGGTCAATACCATGTGCCATCCTTTTTTTTATTAATACTAATTGTTTGGTCAATTTAGTGTGTTCTAAATTGCTATATGAATTGTCAATCCGAGACTCGTAAATTGTTGAAGTGAAGTGCACTATCTATGCAAGATAACCATTTTCTTATTTCTTTGTCGTTTTTAGTTTTTGGTTTGTTTTTGGATTTATCTTCTTGTTGATTTCCTAATGTGAGATGGTGTGTGAGATGGTGATTCTAGTAATCAAGTATGGACAATTGTATCCAATGAATAATTTACAAACTTCAAAGTGATCCAAAGGTGTTCAAACTTTACAATGATGAAATCAAGATGTGCCTAGATTCTAATTAACAAAATAGTGAACTATGACTATGCAACCCAGTATCCTTGCTGTTGTTATAAAGAAGAGAAAATACTGAACTCAAAGCAATTTAAAGACTGAAATCAAAGTAAACTAATCATATCACATCAACTCATTTTTGACCCCTCAACATTTGACTCGCTCTGGCTATAGGAAGTAGTCATACACAAATTGAATGATATGATATCTAAGTTGCATGAAATAAAACTAAGATTAAGCTACACATTCACTCTACAATCCCTCATCATTTGGTAACTAAAGAATGATATGAATAGTCTAATCACTAACTTGCAGCAAAGTAAATGAATCAAAGCAAAACTAAGAAATAAGCATTGCTGGAATTAAAATCAATAAAACAAATCAGCAGTAGGACAAGATAATCCCATCATGTCATTAGTCATCAAAACTTATATGTACTGCCCGGGATTCCTATCAGAACCTGAAATGCAAACATTGATCAGTTGTCAATCAAATAAAAGCATTAAAGAACTTATGAACAGGTAAATGACATCAACCATGAGCAAGTTAATATATACAGCAAGTATCTATGGTATCAAAAGCGTAAAATGAAGAAAAACATACAACTATACATCAAATACAAGACCTTGGTGTACAGGGGCCCTCTGCACCCTCGGTCATTCAGAACCAATCACGAATTTGAATGAGAAATTAGTGTCTTCTCATATATTGCAGAACAGTTATGAAATAGAGACTAAGTCTCGGCTCAAAAGCTCTTACAACAGTCAAGTTTTATAGACAGCAACCAACTAGCTATACGCATATGGAGATGCGTTATTTGTAGCAGAGAATTCATAACAAACTAACACGGCCTGCGTTGGTAGCCAAGCATGTAAAAGACAAAATCTAGAGTTATAGCAGCATGGTGGCCGTGGACAGTAAATCCAAGAGATGGTTTGTTGGATTCGGTTGATGAGCAGTCCCTAGGTGTTAATACACCTCCTAAAACTCAGGACCTCGCCACGCAATCCTCCTCGTGCTGAAAACAGAGCCGTGCCACCGCTCAACTCCTTGTGTTGACCATCGTTTGACCGGCCTTGACCGCAGGTTTCTATGGATGATTTGGCTGAACCAAGGGGACACACTCCATGTCCATGTCCTTTATGGCTTGCCCATGTGGCTAAGTTCTTCAATGGACACCTGTAGCATACAGTTTAACAAAAAGGTTGCGGAAACTGATTCTGGCTACGGAAAGTGGCAGATTCCGCAGCTGGTTTGAATAAAAATCTAAACCAAATAGCAGTCACAAAACATAGTTAGGAAACCATTTATATATTCATTTTAACTATTATGCAGTGATTTGATAGCTTAGAGGTTCAGGTAACTGGAGAAAAAGGCTAAAAAGGGATGTAGGGAAGGTGTAAGTTTGGGACTCAACATACCCTCGCTGTGAAGGTGTTGCATGTCCTCATGCAACCAAAATTTAGTCATCTCCCTTTAGTCTATGTATTTTGAAGCCTCTGCTAAGACATCCAGTCCTCTCCTCTTCTTTCTTGGTGCTACTACCATCCTGGGTTTCCTTATCAAACATCTGAACTTGAGATTGATTAATTCCCTGTTCAACATTCTACACTTGTTCTTTAGTTTCTTGTTCTTCTTCTGCCACAAACCCATATGTAACATGGTATTATCATGAATAATTTTGTCCACTTTGCTTTGCTCTTTTAATGCCTCGTTTTCTTGTTTGATGTGCCTGTTTAGAACTTCCAATTCAAACACTTCTTCTTTCAAATCTTGAACCTGTGCATCTTGTGTCATGTGAGGAAGAATGGATGGTGTGCTCGGGCCTGCAGCTGTCTTCTCTAAATATTCGAGGTAGCCACATACCTCTTGTTGTTTTAGATCAATTTCAGGTGTTTTCCTGGGGATGAATTCAAAGTCTTGTTGAGGAGGAGGACTGTCTTCTAGTTCTGGCCGAGAAGGGCTTTCATTAACATCAGAAGGGCTGGCTTCAATATCAGGCAGAGGATGAGGTGGACTGTGGCCCGCTTGAGGTTTCTCAGGTGTTTCCCCACCCAAGTCAATGAAGTGGGGTCCTTTTACTTGTGTTCTCCTCCACTTTCCTTTGAGTCTGCTGCTCCTTCTTAAGTACTGTGGGCTAGTACTTTCCTCTTCCATAATTTGTTTTCCTTTTTCTTCTTTCTTAGCTGTGGCAGCTTGTTTTTGGAGGTGCACTAGTCTCTCTGATAACACTTGATAATCTTCCTCTATAGATGGTTCTGATGATTGATAAACATCTTGTAAGTTCCTCTTTCCTTTCAACTTTCTTTGATTTTTATCCTTAATTCTTTCCTCCTTTTCTTTTTGAACAGTTTCTTGAGCTTTATCAATAGGAGAGTCTTGGATTATGACACTTTTTCCTTTTCTCCTACTCTTTCTTGGTGCCTTTGGTGTACTGCTTCCCAGGGCTTCAGATTGTTCTTGAAAATAGTTTCTCACTAGAAACCTCTTCCAAGTATCTTTGTTTCTTTTCAACTGGTCTTCGACTAGAATCTTCACTAATCCATGATGGTACAAATGAGGCTCTATATCTCCTATGTTCTTTTGGACTGTATTACTCATCTTTTTCAAACTCAACAGTAAGAAATAGGGAAAATTAAGAGCTTGTTTTTCCAAAAAGTTCATCAAGAGCCTAGTGTGATACATGTACATCGCACCAAACTGGCCTTCACAAGTGATAAATTTTTAAATGATTAATAGTAGGCATGCCCATTATTCTTTCAATGCATTAACAAGAATCCCTCTTGTAAATATAGTAACATCCATACCTGGGTTACGCAATATGACTCTCCATGCTTGCTCATCCAAACTTTTGTTCTTAAACCAACGCTTGCCTTCCCGGGGTAAATCTGTAGCTGCAGCAATTGAGGCTTCAGTGAAAGTGAATTTCAGGTCTCCAATCTCTACCACCTGGTCATTGAAAGACCTTGCAAAGGCTTTCGTGACCTCCTTATTATGGCCTTTGAATTTCTAGATGAAACGAAGCTATTTGGCTTTCTTCAACAATTCCTTTGCCTGAGGGTACCCTTCTAAAAATTTAAGCCCTTCCGGATCTGCCCTCAGTAGCCGTCCCATCTTCCTTGGTTAAAAACTCTTCTCTGAAATTCAACTGTGTATTGTATGAGGGGTTTATCATAGGTAGGATGGTTCTGTTTGTGGAAGGACGATGGCCGAGATGGAAAATGGATACGAGAATTGGGATGTTCAGGAGTTGTAAGCAGAACAGGGGATGAGCAACCGAGATAGAATGGAGGCATATGCTAATGAAGTGTGGCTTAACACAAGTGAAATGGCATCGTAATTTTGAATTAAATGGCTACGTGAGACATTACACTTTGATAAAATGACTACACAGAGTACGGTGGAGAGGAGCTGTATCCACATAGGTCACGTCTCATGAATATAAGTGGAGTGCGGGAGTGTAGTTCATCTATGAGTTGAACCCAAAAAATAATCATGAGACCATTTAGGGAGTAAATGTATGATTTATGGAGTGAGGTCGTGGAATGGTAGTGGAGCTATCATAATAATCATTGCACATAGTGAGCTTTAATGGTTCAATAACTATGAAAATTTGTGCCTTTAATTGCTATTTGAAATAAATTTTTGACCATACCTTTAGAATCCTTGTCTCTGTTGTTCAGTAGCCCTGACTCAATTGCTCCCTATTGATGTCTGTGGATGCCCAATATCCATGTCTTCATGCTTGGTCATACCTGCATTTTTATTTTATTGTACTAACTCCTTGACTGTAATTTTGAAAAACAGAGTGGTGGCTGTGGAAACTGCTTCTGGCTGCGGAAACTGAATCCGGCTGCGGAAACTTGGCACAGCAACCACTTAGCTAAACAAAAATAGTTAGACCATAACTATCTGAATGGAAATGATCATGGGAAGGAAAAAAACTTTTATTGATGGAATGGAATGGATGAGATAGATTGAAATGAAGTGAGTGGAGTGAAAATGGAAATGAAATGAAGTGAGATGAAGTGAGTGAAGTGAAAAATGGAAATGATGAAGAAAGGAAGAGATTTTTTTTTCGGAAAATATAGAGTGTCAGGTGTCCCTTATTTTCACTCTACATTTTCTGTATAAGGCTACTAATCAAAGATTGGTTTTCAGGCTTATACAATTTTTTTTTTTTTTTTTTTTTTTTAAAATACATATTTATACATGCCGAAGCATACAATACCATGGACCGAAAACCATCGCGTCCAAAACCATGGATCGAAAACCATTGGTAGGTTTTCCTAACCTAATATAGGGTCCAAAAAAAAATTTTCTCGGGGCGCTGCCCCGAACCCCGTAGAGGGGGGCTACCCTGCCCCCTCAAACCCCCCAGACAGGGGGGGTTGCCACCCCTGCTGCACAATCGGCCAACGAAGGGGGGGCTCCGCCCCCCCTCTAACCCCTCGGTTCACTACGTAGGTTAGTCATGGAAAGAATATAACACAACCCAACAAAATTTTCCTTTGAAGTCTTTAAACTTGGAATCAAATAGTAATGCCCAATCTCCCTCTTGAAACTTTTTCTCTTTGATATATCTATCATGTCATTTAGCTCTTTGATGTTGAACTAGATCAGTTCTTAGAATTACTTCTTGTCTAATCTCATCTAGTTCATTCAACTGCTCCATTATGTGTTTTTGGGCTTCTGATAGGTCCATCCCCAACTGAACTACCATATTGAAAGTTTTGACTTGAAATTCAATGGGGAGCAGGACTTCTTTCCCATAAACAAGTTCATAAGGAGAATGTCCTGTTGTATTCCTCCATGTAGTTCTGTAGGCCCATAAGGCTTCAGGAAGCATTTTAGCCCAATCTCTTCTATGTAGATGAACAGTCTTGGTGATGATACTTTCAATGACTTTGTTTGTAGACTCCACTTGGCCATTTGCTTGCGGATGGTAAGGAGTAGATTTCCTGTGCTTGATCTTGTATTCTTCCATCATCTTCTCCATCATGTTGGATGTAAATTACTTCCCTGATCTGTCACAATTTCTCTTGGGACACCAAAGCGAGTAAAAATATCCTCATAAAGAAAGTTAACAACTGAATTTTCAATAGCAGCAAGTAATGCTTTGGCTTCTACCCATTTAGTGACATAATCAGTGCATATCAATATATACTTCTTTTGCTTAGATGGTGGATTAATGGGTCCAATGAAATCTAAAGCCCATTTTCAAAGGGTTCAATGAGTACCTAAGATTGTAATGGAATTTCATTTGAAAGAGTCGGTTTCCCTACTCTTTGGCAGCTGTCACACCTTCTGACATATTCTTTTGTGTCCTTGAAAAGGGAAGGCCAATAATATCCTAAAGAAAGGATTTTATAGGTCGTCCTTTTGTCAGCAAAGTGTCCACTGCATGGCTCATCATGACATGCCTTGAGGATGTCAGGAATTTCATCTTCCCGAACACATCTTCTGATCACACAATCTGGCCCTGTTTTAAACAATTCATTAGAAATCCATGAATATATTGAACTCTCCTGAATAATTTTTCTTCTTTCACCAGGAAATAGATGTGGAGGCAGTTTCCCTGTAACCAAATAGTTAGCAATATCTACATACCAAGGTGTCTTAGTAGTTACTATAAACAAATATTCATCTGGGAACTTATCCTCTACAGGAGAATCTTCTTTAGTATTTTGGATCCTAGACAAGAAATCAGCTACTGTATTTTGTTTTCCTGGTCTATCCAACACAATAGTATTGAATTCTTGTAAAAGTAAGAGCCATCTTGTAACTCTTCCATTAGTAACAGGTTTGTTCATTAGATATCTAATTGCAGAATGATCAGTATGGACAAAAGTTTCATAGCCTATTATATAATGTCTAAACTTATTGATTGCATGAACAACAGCTAAAAACTCTTTTTCAGTTACAGTATAGTTCAACTCAGTGGGAGTCAAATTTTTAGTGGTATAGTAAATGGCATAAAGAACTAAATCCTTTTGACCCAACACAACTCCTAGAGTTGTATTTGAAGCATTTGTAGAAATATGGAAAGGAAGTTTCCAATTTGGCCCTCTCAAAATGGGTGCTTCAGATATTCTTGTCTTCAAAGTTTCAAATGATGATTGACAATCAGGATCCCATTTGAACTCATAGTCTTTTATAAGCAATTTTAAGAGTGGAGATGCTATTTTGGTGAAGTTTTCTATAAATCTTCTATAATACCCAGTAAATCCCAGAAAACTTCTAACATCTTTTTGACAAGTTGGAATAGGCAACTTGGAGATGACTTCAACTTTTGATTTATCAACTTTAATTCCATCTCCTGAAATATGATGTCCTAAAACAATTCCTTTAGTAAACATCATAAAGCATTTTCATGACTCAATGAAAGATTTGTTTCTTTACATCTAATAAGGACCTTTTCCAAGTTTTCTAATGCCTTTTCAAATGAATCACCATAAACTGTAAAATCATCCATATAGACCTCTACACAATCATGGATTAGATCAGAAAAGATACCTAGTACTGCCCTTTGAAATGTTGTGGGTGCATTACATAATCCAAAAGGAAGCACTTGGTAAGCAAAAGTTCCCCATGGACAGGTGAATGTGATCTTATCTTGATCTTCAGGTGCTACCTGAATCTGATTATAGCCACTAAAACCATCAAGAAATAAAGTACTTTTTGCATGCTAGAGTATCTAATACTTGATCGATAAAGGGTAAAGGAAATTGATCCTTTAAAGTCACTTTATTCAATTCCCTATAATCAATGCATACCCTCCATTTACCACTCTTTTTAGGTACTATAACCAAAGGAGAAACCCATCGGCTATCTGACATTGGATAAATGAAGTTTACATTGAGTAGTTTTTGGAGCTCTTCTTTCACTATTTCTCTAAGATTTGGATTCATCCTTCTTTGCGGTTGTCTGATTAGTCCACTGTTTTCCTCAATGTAGATGTGATAAATACAATTCTTAGGGTCAATACCTTTCATGTCAGTATACTCCCATGCAAATGCAGTAGAATGTTTTTGCAAGATTTTGGTTAGCTTCTCCTGTTGTGATCTTTCCAAGTTTTTGTTGATATTCAATGTTTTACCTGGAAAAATCTCAATGGCGGAACTACCAAACTCTTCCATAGAGTAAATAGACATTTGTCTAGATGATAGATACTCAATATCAGAATTTAACTGAAATTGTGTGTGGTCATATTCTGAAGAGATTTCAAAGTTTTCTAATGTGTTCATAATTTGAATATCTTCACTAATTTCAGAAATAGTACAGACAGGTTGTATAGTGTCCTCATCATCGACCCATTCATTATCTTTTATCTCTGTAATTGTTTTTACTGGAGGATACAGATTAAATTTCTTTGTCAAATTACCATCAGAAATATACATATCCCCTGATCTGCAACTAATAAAAGCATCGGCTGTGGCTAGCCAAGGTCTTCCTAAAATGAGTGGATGTCCTCCTAGATTACTCTTGGGAGTTAAAATCATGAAATCCACTGGATACTCCCAAGAATCTAAGGAGACCGAAATGTCTTCTAATACACCATTCGAATTGATAATTGATCGATTTGCAAGTTACAGTAGAGTAGGTGTAAAAAGAAGATTAGGAAGTTTTAGTTGTTCCATAGTTTGTCTACTCATAATGTTGATAGCAGCCCCTAAATCAATCAAAGTGTTTGGAATTTCTACCCCATTGATATGTGTTTTGACAATTGGGCTACCAGGATCTACATACTTCTGCATGGTAACTTTTCCCATCATGATATCTACAATTTTTCCTACCAAGTGGATTTTTCTTGTATCTCTTGGTTTCCTTCCTGGTCTTTTGAGACTCAACTCCTTTATTGTTTTAGCTAGAATAGGAATTTCTCTAATGGCTTGTAACAAGGGAATCTTGATACAGACATTCTTTAATTCATCTAGGAAGTCATAGTTAGGCAACAAGATTTGTTTTTCCACTCCTTTATCAATTTGTAATCTTTCAGGAAAAGGAGGTGTGGATGAAGATACAGGTTGCTTAACTATAGGAGTTGTGGGGGTTGATTCTTTTTCTTTTTCTTCTTGAGTTCTTGGGTTTTGAAGAGATACTTCAGAAGCTTTATTGGCTTTAAGAGATTCTTCCTCATAAATGTTTTGCGTTTGAGTATCTATAGAAAGCTTGTCTAAAACTCTACCAGATCTGAGTTGTACATCATTGAGAGGAACAATCATATAAGTAGGAAACTGTTGTCCTTCTACCATATAAGCATTTTGAGGATTCTTATTATTTGGATTTGGCAATGGCTGGGAAGGTAGTTGATTTGTTTTTTGTTGGAATGGAAGCAAGAGTTGGGAATTTGGATTCTGTTGAGAAGGTTATTGTTGTGGAAATGGTAATGAAAGTTGTGGATTCTGATTTGGAGGTTGTGGAACTTGTTGGTTTTGAATAGATGGAGGATATTGGTAAAATTGAGCAAATATCCCATAAGGATTTTGCATACCTTGTACCCATGATTGAAATGGATTTTGCGGTTGGGACCAAGGTTGTTGCCAAGGATTCCAACTTGGTGGGGGTTGAAAATTCATGGGGGTTATTAAACCCTTGATTTTGTTGCCCCTGCCAAGGTCTCCTTGAAACAAAACAGAGAGACTCAATTGAATTTGGGTCTTCTTGAAAGACAGCTTTGAGCCCAGGAATTGAAGGACAATCATTGGTCTCATGGCTTTCTGAGCAAATCGCGCATGTTTCTACAACTTTTGCATCTAAGGGGCATTCCCTTAGAGCATGTTTCTTCCTACATTTTGGACAAAAGATGGCTAAAGCTTCAGCTTTTGCTTTCTGCTTGTTTTGTATCTTAAGGGTGTCTAGTTGCTCATTAAGACTCCCTAAAATATCTGTTTTAAATTCATCAAGCATGTTTCCAATCTCAACCCTACTCACTGATCCAGTTGTAGATTTATTTGCTCTGATGAGAGAAGGATCTCTAGGCCCTTTTCCAGTTTTAGATTTTCCCCTTGAGAGATGGACACATAGCTCTGCCATATCATGAAGTGGAAGTTGAGATATATCTCCTTTCCCCATCATATTCAAAATATCTATCCATTCATCTCTAATGGCTTTTAGTAGAAGGGCTTTCAAGGTTTCCTCATCTAGGTTACTCATTTTTGCTCTTTTGAGGTTATACTGAAATCTTTCAAGTGGATCCTCCAAGTTTTCATCTTCTTTTTGTACCATTTTGAATACCTCGTCCTTATGATTGGTGGGCATACAATAGTGCAGGTTTCTATCCAAAAATGTTTGTTTCATGTCATTCCAAGTCCTAATTGATTGAGTAACTAGCCCCATGAACCATTTGAGAGCAGCTCCCTTCAATGTTGAAGGAAACAACTTGAGTTTTTGAGCATCTTCCATGTAATCATAAGTTCGACACACGAATTCAAACTCAAACAAAAATGTTTCAGGGTCCTCACTTCTCAACCCATAAAAGTTTGGGAGGACAGATGGTGAGGTATTTTTCATTATTTTTCGAGATTCCTCATCCACTATAGGAAATCCAAATGAGTTGTCTCCATCCTTGTTTCCCCCGTTGTTTCCTCTACCTACTCCATTGTTTCCTCCTCCTCTACCTCTACCTCTACCTCCTCCAAATCCATTTACTACTTCCTCTGTCATGATAGCTTCCTCAGAGATTTCAGAGACCTCTGGTTCTTCTATCAGTGGTGAACGAAGAGGAATTTCTCCCTCTTCTTCTTCAGGTGATTCAACTTCTTCAATTACAATGTGTTTTCCTCTAGAAGCAAAGAAGGGGTCTTTTCCTAACTCAGATTCGGTGGATAGTGTGGGAGAGTCTCCTAATTCAACTACTGCCTCTTGAACTCCAGGGATCCTAAGGCTAGGAGTATGAGTTGGAGATGTTGGAGGTGTATCTTTCCTATAACTTGGAGTAGATGGAGTTGTAAAAATTGAACTCTTGGCCCTAGCTATAAACCTTCCTCTAGAATCTCTTACTTTATGCATATCATTTTTATTTCTTCAAGTCAGGTTAATAATTCTCTTTCTGATCTTCCAGATCACTCAAGGTGCAAGAAGAGAGCATACTCAAGAAATTATTAAATCAATAACTCTCCTTTCTGATCCTCCAGGTCACACTAGGTGCAAGAGGAGAGCATATTTTGAGAAATCATCATTTTTTTTTTTTTACCTTCCTTGAAATTTTCTTGTTTTTATGTATATATTTTTTTAAGAATTTGGCTACCTAGTTTCACTTCCCCGACGATGGCGCCAAAATGTTTGGTCAATTTAGTGTGTTCTAAATTGCTATGTGAATTGTCAATCCGGGAGTCGTAAACTGTTGAAGTGAAGTGCATTATCTATGCAAGATAACCATTTTCTTATTTCCTTGTCGTTTTTAGTTTTTTTAGTTTGTTTTTGGATTTATCTTCTTGTTGATTTCCTAATGTGAAATGGTGTGTGTGAGATGTGGACAATTGTATTCAATGAATAACTTCAAAGCGATCTAAAAGTATTCGAACTTTACAATGATGAAATCAAGAAATTCTAATTAACAAAACAGTGAACTCTGACTATGGAACCCAGTATCCTTACTGCTGTTATAAAGAAGATAAAAGACTGAACCCAAAGCAATTGAAAGACTAAAAGTAAAGTAAACTAATCATATCACATCAACTCATTTTTGACCCCTCACCATTGACTCGCTCTGGCTATAGGAAGTAGTCATACACAAATTGAATGATTTGATATCTAAGTTGCATGAAATAAAACTAAGATTAAGCTACACATTCACTCTACAATCCCTCATCATTTGGTAACTGAAGAATGATATGAATAGTCTAATCACTAACTTGCAACAAAGTAAATGAATCAAAGCAAAACTAAGAAATAAGCAATGCTGGAAATAAAATCAATAAAACAAATCAGCAGTAGGACAAGATAATCCCATCGTGTCATTAGTCATCAAAACTTATATGTACTTCCCGAGCTTCCTATCAGAACCTGAAATGCAAACACTGATCAGTTGTCAATCAAATAAAAGCATAAAAGAACTTATGAACAGGAAAATGACATTAACCATGAGCAAGTTAATATATACAACAAATATCTATGGTATCAAAAGCGTAAAACGTAGAAAAAACATAAAACTATACATCAGCTGCAAGACCTTGGTGTACAGGGGCCCTCTGCACCCTCGGTCATTCAGAACCAATTACGAATTTGAACGAGAAATCAGTGTCTTCTCATATATTGCAAAACAGTTATGAAATAGAGACTAAGTGTCGGCTCAAAGGCTCTTACAACAGTCAAGTTTTACGCAGCAACTAACTAGCTATACGCATATGGAGATGCATTATTTATAGCAGAAAAATACATAACAAACTAACACAGCCTGTGCTGGTAGCCAAGCACGTAAAAGACAAAATCCGTAGTTATAGCAGTATGGTGGCCGTGGACAGTAAATCCAAGAGATGGTTTGTTGGATTCGGTCGATGAGCAGTCCCTAGGTGTTAATACACCTCCTAAAACTCAGGACCCTGCCATGCAAACCTCCTCGTACTAAAACAGAGCCGTGCCACCGCTTAACTCCTTGTGTTGACCACCGTTTGACCGGCCTTGACCGCAGGCTTCTATGGATGATTTGGCTGAACCAAGGGGACACGCTCCATGTCCACGTCCTTTATGGCTTGCCCATGTGGCTAAGTTCTTCAATGGACACCTATACCATACAGCTTAACAAAAAGACTGTGGAAATTGATTCTGACTAGCGAAAGTGGCAGATTCCGCAGCTGG
>APFE031559029.1:0-20169 GCA_000404065.3 Pinus taeda
ATATGGATACAAAAATGGAAGAAAATGTGGGTTGCAATAGTAGGCACAAGATATGGCACAAATTGTAGTGCAACAAAAGTGGATGCAAAAGTGGAAGTGACAACAGACACAAAAAAATATGCAAACTTCGAGGCAAGACAAGATGCAATAAGGGGTCAAAAAATGGCTGCAAACAAGGGTGCAACAAGAGAAACAAAATTGGATGCAAAATATGTGTGCAATGGAAGTAGATGAAAAATAATATATAAAATGAGACACAAAAACCAATGCATGAACCAAACACAAAAATGAATGCAATATTTGATGAAAATATTGGATGCAAAAGACAATGGGAACATGGACGCAGAATTAGAAGCAAAAGTGGGTACAATAGTAAGTGCAAAACATGGAACAACAAAAGTGGACGTAATGATAGATCCAAAAAAATAAGTAAATGAATATGAAAATGAAGATGCAAAAATGGATGCAAAAGTGGGCATAAACATGGGTGCAACAACGGATGAATAATAGGATGCAAAAGTTGACACAACAAAATTTGATGCAAAAGTAGATGCAAAATGAGACACAAAACTCGATGCAAATCTTGACGCAAAAGTGGATACAAAAATGGATGCAAAAATAGAACTAAAATTTGATGAAAACCTAGATGTATATCAGGATGCAATCGTGGATGCAAAATCAGAAGAAAAAATAGGTGCAAAGGGAAGCGCCAAACTAGGTGAAAATTATGGAGCAATAAAATTGGATGCAATAGTGGACAGAATAATAGATTCAAAAGAGGATGTAATTATGGATGCAAAACAAGATGGGAAACAAGATGTAACAAAAATAAATGCAAAAGTAGATGCAAAACTAGACACAAACCTCGATGCAAAACTTGGCACAGAGGGGATGCAAAAATGGATGCCAAAAATGATTTAAAAAATGATGCAAACAAGGATGAAAGAGATGATGCAAAATTTGATGCAAGTGTAGGAGAAAAAAGTGAAAGCAACATATGATGCAAAAGTAGGTGAAACAAATTAGGTGTCAAACTTGATGCAAAACATGGTGCAAAGGATGCCACAAAACTTGGCATAAAACATAGTGTAAAACCTAGTGCAAAATCTATTGCAATATTTGGTGCTAAACTTGGTGTAAGACTTGGTGCAAAATGCGGTGTAAATTTTGCATCAAGTTTTTCACCATACTTGATAAATGGACACAAATAGCACCAAAAGTGGCCTCTAGATGAAAAAAAGGAAGCAAAAAGGGATGATGATCACAGGGTTTTGTTGTAGTGAGAAAAGGAGAAAAGAAAGAGAGTAGATAAAATAAGAAAGGCTAAGGAGGAAAAGAAGAAACAAGAGGAAGAAGAAGAGAATTAGGTGGAAGAAGAAAATAAGAGATTACATGATGAATAAGAAGCCATGTCAGGGGAATAGGCTCTCCAAGATCTGTAAATAGGGCTAGGGATAGAAGATCAACTAGACATAATTGCAATGGATATCGATCCAATTCCCCCAAACAATCACAAAAATCATAGGAGGACACCTTCTAGTGACAGACATGAGAATCACATAAGAAAAGAGGAAGAAGGTGTTCAACCTAAATAATTTTAGGTTTGATCACATCTTAAATAGAATTTTGGATCACATAGAGGAAACATATTTGACACTGCACCTGTTGCCAATGCAGATCACCAATGAGAGACTTGTAATGGCATATATAAGGAAGGATCCTATCACCATGAAATTAATCGTAAATTCGCTAGTCTTATAGGTGTACCATTTCTTTTGGATTTTACATAAGATATCAACTAAGACGCTACCCATGTGTGAGCTAACTAAACAAAGAGGCGTGACTAAACTACAAGGAGTACTAAACATTATTGCTTAGCTAGAAAAATCACTAAAAAGTATCTTTAGGCCATAATTGATGTTCTTGCAATTGATGCATTGAAGTTACTTTATGAATCCATAGTAAACAACTGAACTATTAATATTCAAGAAAAGATAGAAAATTAAATAGCTCAGTGAGTGGCCTAGTATGAACAACATTACTCCTTGGTAAAAGGTATCATCAAGATGAATAAGATGCCATCAATGGGGAATCAAGGGAATTCCATAAAAATGAAGAAATATATAGAACTAGATGAAACATTGAATGCAAATTAATATTCCTTTAGTGTATGCACCATTGAACACACTAATGACAATCTCAAACAACATCAGGTATATTTTTCTAAGTAGCACACAATGTTGAATTCATTTATGATTTCATTAAAGAAATATGTCCCAATGATATCCTAGAACACAATAGAATGTGATGTCACTATGGAGAGCTTGATGTCTAATAGGATCTTAATGACCTCATCCAACTATCAAATATGGGTGGCATAACTTTAGGAAATCCTAAAGATCCTACTTGAAGACCTGGTCAAAATATAATATTAATGAGTGTCATGGTTGAAGTGTATTAAAATATTTATTTATTCGTAAATTATGAGAATATGAACAATTGTAATTGACCTAGAATGAAAATGAGCTATCATAAATGAAAGTTACTAACTCCCACTTACAAATATTGTAAAACATTTAGTGAAAATGATTCTTATTCTTCGAATTTTGGTTCCCATTTTCTAAATTTTTCCATAGTTGTGATTTTGAGTATTTTTTATATACCTATAAGCCAAATTTGGGAGGCTTGTATTTATGCATTCACTACTTTAGTATTATGAATCCTTAAGAAGGCATTGTTTGAGTTGTATGATTGCATGCATCTTCTCGTTGTTCTTTGATTTTTCTTGAATAGTTCTTGTATGTGTGTACTTTATGGGATATAGATTGCTAGGTTATGGAATATTTTATGGATTATATGGTTTCTCTCACATGATTACTTCAAGTTTGTATCTTTCATTCACGAACACTTATTATATCAACATTGTAGTTATTCTAGAGTTTTTCTAGTAAGTTAAGCATTTACTATTGTCTTGAATCTCAACTAACTATTTTGTTGACTTGCAGCTATATGTTTCTTGGCTCATCACTTATTTCTTCCTCTATATCTTTCATTGTTGGCTATCTTACTCTTTTCATATTCTAGTGCATTAGAGAGATTTAGTTTAGAATTTTCACACCATTTTTGTGATGATTACCAATATCTCACAACATTCTCAAGAAACTAAGAATGGTTACCTTTCCAAAATTCAGATGGCTATCTTATCCTAGAGAATGTGAGTTATAATTGGGACCTCTTATTAGAGAGAGCCCCTTGATTATTATTAGGTCATTTATCCTTGTAAATAATTAATTTCATAGTAAAAGGAGGGCCTGAAGTGAATGGATAGTAGAATTAGTTATTCTTACTAAGAAAACCTTTCAAGTGAATAAAACCACACCTAACCTCTCCACATTCCATCTACTCATATTAATAATTTTGAGAGAGAGGCAAGCTATGAATATGTTATCTCTATGTAATAAAAGAATAACTTTCCCAATTATTTTTATACACTGTTCCCCTACTAAAGTGAACACCATTATAAATATCTCTCGAGCTTATTTTAAATTGTTAAGAAGGCTTCTTTAGTTCCTCTCCTTCCAAAGAATAAATAATTCAAAACACTAGTCACCAAGCATGGAATCCTAGTTGATTCTGTGAAGGATTTAATTGAATAGGCCCTTAAGTGTATTTACAATGATTTCTATCAAATCACTCCAACCCTTTTTATCTTTCCCCCATCTTTCCTCCATTCACTCATGCACCATCTCGTACAAATAGGGAAACCAGTCATTATCACCATCCCAACTCCTCCTTGTTATTTTAAGAAGAAATTCATTAGGGAGGCATACCGTTTATAATGGCCATTCAACCTCAACCTCAATGGAAATCACAACGAACCTTAAACTTTACATGTCTCACACATGATTTTCAAAAGTGACTATAAAGGTTGCATACCAAATTTGATCCAGACAATGCTACCTCACTCTAGGACCATCTTAAAAAAATTACTTTTCTTTGCAGCTATTGAATCTATAACATGAAGTTGTGGTTTGTAAATTATTCCCATATGCATTGAATAATAAAGCCTCAACATGATAATACAAATTTATTGTTGCTTCCATAATCAACTAGGATTCCTTTGAAATCTTTTTCCATGGGAAATTTAGTGAAGAGATGTTACCCACTTCTCTTTCAAAAGAGTTGATTTCCACTAAAATGGAAAAGAAATATAAGGTTAAAGACTTCAATT
This sequence comes from Pinus taeda, assembly GCA_000404065.3. Taxonomy (NCBI): domain Eukaryota; kingdom Viridiplantae; phylum Streptophyta; class Pinopsida; order Pinales; family Pinaceae; genus Pinus; species Pinus taeda. The sequence continues at coordinate 4,232 of APFE031559029.1, forward strand.
AGTGCTTCACCATATTTCTAAATAGGATCCTTGTTGACTCTCACCTTGTTGATACTCTGGCTATTGAGTATTACACCTCATACTTACACCTATCCATAGCTATATTTGTTAAGGGAAAAAAATAATACCTTGACGCTTACCCTTAAATAGGATATTAAAGTTGAAAAAGATATGTTTTTCCTTTCTGGAATATGCCTAATGAGGAACCTAAGTCTAGTGGAAAAAATCTTATGATCTTGAGTAGGCTAGCTAAAAAGGAACCCACCAATATAGAGACTATGCTTCTTAGGGCTTTTATATGTTGTTCAATTCCCTAATTTTAAATTGTCAACCGAATTTCGTAAACTTTGAGTTGAAATGCAATACAGTTGAGATCTATATTTACCCTATGCAGACTTACTATGAATTTAAGTGCAGATTAAACAAATATGTTACTAACAATCACACCAAATCTTGTTGAAGTAAAGAAACCAATTTAATTATGCAATCTGAATTACTAATAATGAAATATATTCCACATGCACAACCCAAATTACTATCTCATTCTCAATTATGGCACATATAACTCAAAAAATCTTCAAGATATTTGATTGGAAACTATCAAAAGCAATGTTCCAAAATCTGTTGGAAATAATACTGAGAGGGGGGGGGTGAATCAGTATTATCTGATTAATTATTTTCTTTTTGAAACCCAGAACATATACGCTACTTCAGTTAGAGAAACCTGTGTATATATGCAACTACAGATAAGGAAACCCGCGTATACCATACAGACTTATAATTTAAAATATTCTACAAATGTTGAACATTAATCTGTGCATTAGGATCATATAAACAATAACTAGGAACAAAAAAATAGAGTAGAAGAGAATCACACACAAGAACACAAGATATAAGGTGGAAACCCATTGTGGGTGAAAACCACTTGCTGCAATATGTCTCTATCCTTTCAATTAGAAACTTCATTTTACAATGATTCTGTACTGGTGCAGAACTTTACCAGTACGCAGGCTGCTACCTGCGAGAGCTACAACCCTCTCTCGTTTTCTAGCTTCTCCTGGAATGGAGCTACAACCCCCTTAGTTCTTGTACTAGTTGATATACTAGTACGCAGGCTGCTACTTACAGAAGACTACAACCTTCTCTTCCTTCCAGAGACCACGTTTCATAAAATTTCAGACTGGATCCACAAATAAGATCAATCAAACATCAAGAATTTCTGCATCAACCAATCACCTTTTCACCAATCAAAACGGAATAAAAAAAAACACTTCTTTGACGACTGTACCCAGATCATAATAATAGTAATCACACCTCACTTCTGAACCCAGAACACTGTAGCACTAAACAAAAGCAGCTAGAACATAAATCAAGAGATGTACGCTACTTCACTATTCAGAAACCTGTGTATAGATCTATAAATTCATTCTTTCAAATATTCAGATATTAGTTAACCCAGATTATCAGATTTATAGATCAAGCGTGTGCCACATAGCATAGATCAAAATCATATAGAGATACCACTATTCCAGCCTTAAGATTTTGACCCATCAAAAGAACTTATCCTTTTCCTTGCGCTCAGGTTGCTTCTTCATTCAGATCCAGATCTGCACCATAACCCAATCACAGTATTCCAGATCTAGCACTTTATCAGATATTCAATAATTCAGAAGATGCCTTGCCAAATGAACTCCTCCTCTTTTATAGCCTTAGGCCTTTCACAATACCACGGACCAAAAACCATAACAATTCAATACCATGGACCCAATACTTGGGATCAACACTTATGACGAGATACCATGGCCCAAAACCATAGGTTCAAATACCAATGACTAAATACCATGAACCAACCATAATATTTCCCATGTGTGAGCGCTTTTCCCTGCATGAAAGTGCGCGAACTTTTCTTTGCATGAAAGTGCATGAACGCTTCTTTGCATGAAAGGAACTTTTCTCTGCATGAAAGTGCATGAACTTTTCTCTACATGAAAGGAAATTTTTGTTGCATGAAAGTGCGTGAACTTTTCTTTGCATGAAAGTGCGTGAACTTTTCGGTTCGCACCTTTTGATCTGAGCACCTGTTGAACTAGAAAATAACTTTTATGCACTATAATTTATCATCTGAGATGAGTGGGTTTCCATCAAGTACAACATATGTATCATAATGCTAACAATATCCCCCTTTGGACTTGATGGCAACAACAACCAATCACTCTCCCCCTTTGACATCAAGGGCAAAGGGGTGGACTACCATACTCCCCGTGAGTACCTACTGAAAACTATGAACAAGCTCCCCCTTTGTATATGCTCTGTGTTGAAATGTTGTCTGCAAAAAGATGTTCTACAAGAAAGAACATGACTCCATACATTATAAGTAACCTTCCTATCATCAAGACTCATACATACATCCATCTCCCATCCAAGTGGGAATACACAAGATAGAAAAAACGCATTCATCCCAAGCATAGTGGGGAAACCAAAATAGGCTGTTACATGACCCTGATATGAAAAGAAGTACATGACATAGAGACAAGAAAAACTATCAGCAGAATCAACCTTAAGACCAACACACATTGATCTACTTCACCAGAAAACTCTTGAGAAATCAATCCAAGGACTTCTAAGATAATGCCAACAATGCATCATTAGAAGAATACATGCCCCCCCTGAACTTGTGCCAGATGATCTTTGATAGACCCATTCGACCAACATAGACCAACAAATGTACGTGTATCCACCTGCGTACAACAGACAAGATTCAACAGCAGGATGATGCATCAACAACCCCCAGCTTCTGTTTGAGGTATTCAAATGTCTCCCTGGACAATGGTTTGGTGAAAATATCAGCAACTTGTTCCTTGGAGGGAACATATTCCAATTTCACCTTTTGTTCTAGCACTTGTTCCTGGAGAAAATGATACTTGATTTGTATGTTCTTGGTCTTTGAATGCATGACTGGGCTTTTTGAATCATGATTGCATTTGTATTATCACATAAGATGGAGATAAGTGGTGTATAAGTGATTTGAAAATCCTGCAAGGTTTGCATCATCCAAAGGAGTTGAGTGCAACAAGATGCAACATCCACATATTCTGCTTTAGCTGTAGATAATGCAATAGAACTATGTTTCTTGCTGAACCAAGATACTAATCTGGAACCCATAAAGAATGCACCACCACTAGTGCTTTTTATGTCATCCACGCTTCCAGCCCAATATGCATCTGTATAAGCATGAAGAGTGATATCCGCATCTCTAGGATACCATAGGCCATAGTTTTGAGTTCTTTGAAGATACTTGAAAATTCTCTTTACTGCCTGAAGATGAGTTTCCTTAGGATTTGCCTGAAATCTTCCAACCATTCCTACTACATGGATGATGTCTGGTCGGGTACCTGTTAAATAGAGAAGACTTCCAATCATGGATCTATAGGTTGGTTGATGCACTGCTGCTGATTCATCATTTGCACTGAGGTTGCATCCCGTGACCATAGGAGTACATACTAGTTTCAAATCTTCCATGCTATACTTCTTCAAGATCTGCTTGAGGTACTTCGTTTGAGATAAAAATATACCGCCTTTATTTTGTTGGATTTGTAAACCAAGAAAATATGTCAATTGTCCAAACAAAGACATTTCAAATTCCTTCTGCATCACCAAGGAAACGTTTTGACTCATAGCTTCTTCATGCTAAAGATGATATCATCTACTTATACAACAAGTATTAGCAATTTGTTATTTTCAATTTTTATATAAAGATTTCTATCTGCTGATCCTTTGAAAAACTTTATTGATGAAGGTATTTGTCCAGATGATAGTACCAAGCCCTTGGAGCCTGTTTGAGACCATATAGAGCCTTATTTAGTCTGCATATAAGATTTGGATCATTACCAAGGATGAATCCATCTGGCTGCTCAATGTACACTTCTTCTTCTAAGTCTCCATTCACAAAGGTTGATTTCATGTCGATTTGAAAAACTTTGAACTTCTGAAAGCTAGAGAGAGCAAGAAACATTCTGATGGCCTCAAGTCTAGCAATGGGAGAAAAAGTTTCCTCAAAGTCTATTCCTTCTTGTTGAGCATACCCTTTACAAACAAGTTTGGCCTTGTTTCTAATCACTTCCCCATTTTCATTCAACTTGTTTTTGAAGATCCATTTTATCCCTATGACATTCTTATCTTTTGGTCTAGGAACCAACTCCCAAGTGTTATTCTTTTTTATCTGCTCAAGTTCTTCATCCATTGCCTTGACCCAACATTCATCTCTGCATGCCTCTCTTATATTTTGTGGTTCAATGGACGAAAATAATGCCAAATAGCTTGAAGCTTCTGCAATTGTTCTTCTTGTTTATATTCCTTCCTCTTTTTCCCCAAAATTTGAGATTCTAGATGATTCTTCTGAACGTACCTGGATGGAGTCTTTTCTTCTATCCTTATTTGTTCTTCAGGCTCCTCACGGGTTTCTTCTTCATAGGTTTCGTCTTCATCATGAATCTGATTTGATGTTGATGGACAGTCCTCATCATCTTCGAAATCTTCAGATCTTACCTGCCTAGGAGTGTTTTCTTCTTCATCAGCCACTACATCAATACTTTCAACAATTTTTCCAAGCCTTTTATTATAACACTCGTAAGCTTTGCTGTGGAGAGTAACCAAGGAGAATGCCTTCATCTGCTCTAGGTTCAAATTTGCCAAGATGTTCATCAGTATTTTTGATATAGCATTTGCTTCCAAAAATTTTGAAATATTTTGCGGAAGGAGTCTCACCATACCAGAGCTCATGAGGGGTTTGAGTTATGTTCGCCTGGACATTTGTTTTGTTGAAAATAACAACTGCAGCAAATGCAACTTCACCCCAGAAAGTTGCAGGATTTCCAGACTCATCAAGCATAACACGAGCCATTTGTTGAATCGTTATGTTCATCCTTTCCACTACATTTTGCTGAGGAGTCCTGGCTGTAGAGAATTCTCTTCTTATTCCATGTTCTTCACAAAAATGAAAAAATTCATTCGAGGTAAATTCTCCTCCTCGATCAGACCTGAGGCATTTGATTCTGTGATCTGATTCATCCTCAACCAAAGCTTTAAAGGATTTGAATTTTTGGAAGGCTTCATCTTTGTGCTTCATGAGTCCTATCCAAACCATCCTTGAATAGTCGTCAATGAATATATAAAGTATTCTTCTCCCCAAGGTGACCTTTTCCTAGACGGACCACATACATCAGTATGGGTAAGCTCAAGACACCTACTAGCTGATCCTTCCTTCTCAGGGAAGTTACTTCTGGTTTGCTTACCAAACTGACATGATTTACATATTGTATTATCTGGAATTTTGATGACTAGAAGACCATGAATTTCCTAGTATTTTCATGCTTTCCTTATTTGCGAGAAGCTTAAATGCACCAATCTTCGGTGCCATAGCCAGTGTTCATCATTATTGGTTAGATAGCATTGATGTTGTTCCTCTTTGAATATGTACAAATTATTTCGAGTTCTGATGCCTTTGATCACTGTTTTTCCTGTATCAAGATCACGAACACTACATCCATTTGATCGAAATATTACCTCTATTCCTTGATCGCACATCTGACTCAGACTCAATAGATTATGCTTTAAGCCATCAACATACATAACATTTCCTTCTTTGACCTTTTCTTTTAAAAGAACATAACCTTTACCTTTTATGAGTGAAGGGGTGTCATTTCCAAATGAGACCCTTTTCTCCTTCTCCAAGACACTATATGACTGAAGTTTTTCTTTATCACCTGTCATATGTTTCGAACATCCACTGTCGATGTACCATTGATTTTCTTTCCCTTCTGCATATAAGGCTATACCACATCTTTATGGTTGTGATTCTTTCATTCTCCATGTTTTGATATTTTAGGGTTGCTCCTTCTGATTTGTCTGCCGAAACCTGCTCCTGCATTCAGAATCTTCATGACCAAAATTATTACAAATAGAAAACTCTATTTCATTTTCAAGAGAAGAAAAGTTATTGTAGGTACTTTTCATGATCCCAGTCATACTCCTCTATTTTTTAGTTTCTCTAGTCATGATAGTTTTGTAGGCAACACACTGAGCTACTTTGTATCCAAATTTGTCACAAGAGAAACATTGACCATTGAAGAAATTCCAGCGATTATCAACCTTACGCATCGAATGATTGTAGTTTTCATTGACATCCATTCTTGAGGCAAATTGAGAATGATTTACCTGTGGTCTGTTGTAGCTTTTGTTTATCCTTGAAGCAGATTGCCCCTGATCTACTTGGTGATCTCTGTTCATTCTTGAAGAAAAATGTCCCTGATTTACCTGGTGAGCAGCATTGTGCCTTTGTTGTCGATTGTCAATTTGTTCACTTCTCCTTGCTACATCAATATAACTTTTGGAGGTGGATGGCTTCTGTGCTTGAGATGCTTCTTCGTTATATCCGAGACCTGTCTTGATTAGTGGAGAATGCTGCACTTCGATAATCTCATCTAGTGTTTTAGATCCTTTAACAAATCTAAGATTAAGAGCTTTAGTTTTCTCAATCTCTTTTCTAAGTTTCACTATTTCACATTCTAACTTTTCATGATGTTTTTCACTTTCAGCCAATTGAAATTGCAGAGTATCAATAATCATATTTTTCTCTTCTAAACAAATTTTGAGTTTAGAAATCTCTTCATAAAGACCACCTTCATCTATAGCATCCATGAAATCATCATCTTCAAAGTCCATTAAAAGTTTTTAATTATTACCTCGTTCATCTTCATCACTATTTGAGAGTCCATCACTATCTTCATGAATGTAGTAGCTTTTCTTACTTACATTATGTTTCTTATTCCATCTAACAGGTTCCTTACCTTTGTCAATCTTATCTTTATGAGGACACTTGGCAGCATAGTGACCGACTCTTCCACAAGCAAAGCATTTGAAGGGTAACTTACCTCTGAATCTTCCAGCACCCCGTTTAAGGTTCTTCACAAAATTTGATTCTTCGCCTTCTTCTGACATATGTCCTGACTCATAGTAATCTCCTTTTCCTGAAGCCTTGAATGCAACTTCTCTCCTGTCTGATGGTCCTCCTTTCCTCATTTCGTAAGCGGTTATAATTCTGTGTAGCTGTGACATGGTAATTTTCTGTAGATTCTCCTTTTCTTCTATTGCAGAAACTTTTGATTCAAACTTAGGAGACAAAGATCTCATAACCTTTTCAACCACAACAACCTATTTTATTTTTTCGCCCAAATTTTTCATACAATTAATAATCTCATCTATGCATAGGAAATAGTTAGCCACTCTTTCATCATTGTACATTCTAAGATTTTCATATTGAATTTTAAGGGTTTGAAGTTTTGCTCTTTTTACCTGTAAATCTCCTTCATAGCTCAGAACGATCTTGTCCCATATTTCTTTTGCGGTTTTATACTGCATAACCTTGACGAATTCTGATTGAGATAAACATCTGAATAAAGTATTGACAGCCTTTGCATTAGTTTCAAACTGTTTCTTCTCAGTAGGATCTGTAGGAGTTGCTGATGGAAAAGTGTACCCTGTATCTATGATATCCCATACTTCTATACCAAGAGATTGAAGATAGGCTGTAACTCTTACCTTCCAATAGACGAAGTTTGTCCCATAAAAAATTGGTGGCCTGATTGATGCTTCTCTCTCATAGTTGCTCATGATCATAGATCTTCCTTCAAGTGATCAAGCTTCTTCTGAAGGACCCACTCTGATACCAATTGTTGGAAATCATACTGAGAGGGGGGGTGAATCATTATTAGCTGGTCAATTATTTCCTTTTTCAAACCCAGAACATATACGCTACTTGAGTTAGAGAAAACCATGTATATATGCAACTACAGATAAGGAAATCCGCGTATACGATACAGACTTATAACTTAAAATATTCTACAGATGTTGAACATTAATCTATGCATCAGGATCATATAAACAGTAACCAGGAATAGAAAAATAGAGTAGGAGACAATCGCACACAAGAACACAAGATATAAGGTGGAAACCCAATGTGGGTGAAAACCACCTGCTGCAATATGTCTCTATCTTTTCAATTAGAAACTTCTTTTTACAATGATTCTGTACTGGTGCAGTCCTTTACCAGTACGCAGGCTGCTGCCTGCAGAGAGCTACAAGCCTCTCTCATTTTCCAGCTTCTCCTGGAAGGGAGCTACAACCCCCTTAGTTCTTGTACTAGTTGAGATACTAGTACGCAGGCTTCTACCTGCAGAAGACTACAACCTTCTCTTCCTTCCAGGGAGCACGTTTCATAAATTTTCAGACTGGATCCACAAATAAGATCAATCAAACATCAAGAATTTCTGCATCAACCAATCACCTTTTCACCAATCAAAGCTGAATCAAAATAAACACTTCTTTGACGAATGTACACAGATCATAATAACAGTAATCACACCCCACTTCTGAAACCAGAACAATGTAGCAATAAACAAAAGCAGCTAGAACATAAATCAAGAGACGTACGCTACTTCACTATTCAGAAACCTGCGTATAGATCTATAAATTCATTCTTTCAAACATTCAAATATTAGTTAACCCAAATTATCATATTTATAGATCAAGCGTGCGCCACATAGCACAAATCAAAATCATATAGTGATACCCATATACTATCCTTAAGATTTTGACCCATCAAAAGAACTTATCCTTCTCCTTGCGCTCAAGTTCCTTCTTCATTCAGATCTAGATCTGCACCATAAACCAATCACAGTATTCCATATTTAGCACTTTATCAGATATTCAATAATTCAGAAGAAGCCTTGCCAAATGATCTCCTTCCTCTTTTAAGCCTTAGGCCTTTCACAATACCACGAACCAAAAACCATAACAATTCAATACCATGGACCCAATACTTGGGATCAACACTTATGACGAGATACCATGGCCCAAAACTATAGGTTCAAATACCAAGGACTAAATACCATGAACCAACCATAATATTTCCCATGTCCGAGTGCTTTTCCTTGCATGAAAGTGTGTGAACTTTTCTCTACATGAAAGCGCGTGAACTTTTCTCTGCATGAAAGGAACTTTGCTCTGCATGAAAGTGCGTGAACTTTTCTCTGCATGAAAGGAGCTTTTTGCTGCATGAAAGTACGTGAACTTTTCTCTGCATGAAAGTGCATGAAATTTTCTCTGCATGAAAGGAACTTTTCTTTGCATGAAAGTGTGTGAACTTTTCGGTTCGCACCTTTTGATTTGAGCACCTGTGGAACCAGAAAATAACTTTTCTGCACTATAATTTATCATTTGAGATGAGTGGGTTGCCATCAAGTACAACATATGTATCATAATTCCAACAAATCAGCCTAGCAACCAAGTTCATTTAAAACCAATATCCAAAATCAATAGCCAGGGTGTTATGAATCAGAACTAAACTCAACAATGTATTGCAAATAACTCAACTATTTCCTCTGTATTATTTCATTCAAAGAAAGCTAAGAATATGAACACATAACTTATGGCTTCCTAACTCAAATTCAATTTGAGAAATTAAATAACACACAATTTTGATTTATCTAAGCAAGTGAACAAAAGTAAATCTAACTCAAGGCTCACTAGGAAATCAAACAAATGACACACTAGTCATTCAAATGATCAATACACTACAAATAATATAATCATCATCCTATAAATCGAATAACCAATACACTGTAAATGATATGAAATTCTCCAAGCATTAACACTCTCTACTTCATCAATTAATGACAAATTGTTCCCAAGCAATTCCCACAAGAATTCAGACTATACACAAGCTATAGGAGTTTCTTTCCAACAATATATGGATCCACATGTGATCAAAACACTTCTATTGAGAATAGGGGATTCAATCTAAAAGATAAGAATTTGTTGATCAGAAATTCGTTCCAAACTGAAACCTTCTTCTTTAGTGTTCACAAACTCGTGAGAGAAATCAAAGAAGTTGGTAAATGTAGAGTATACTTATAATAATGATACTTAAGCTTGTGAACATTCAATAAACATTTCACTAGTTATCATAAATTCAGATCTACGAAAGAATCAAATTAATTTTAAGTGCAATTCTAAGTATGAAAATTTTTGGAAATTATGAACGAAAGAATGTAAATATTAAAATAGAGTTCTACATAATGAATTCAAAACACACCTCCTACTTAACGAAAAATATTAGAGGACTCGATCAAGGTTTTTTGTGGGCACTTGCAACAAACTCCAACAAGTCAAACTTAATTCAATAGTTTAGAGATCTAGAAAACATGATTTCTGAGATATATGTAGAAGTCGAGACAATTATATTAAAAAACTTCAATAGAACATAAGTCTGAGAGTTTCAATCTTAAATAAAATAGAGTCAAATGATATTTTGTCACAATCTCCATGTCATCCATTCAGTCTATGCATGTATATGTGTAACCTCTCATAAAAACACTCAGACTTTTTTAAAGAATTCATGCTTACAAATGTTTACAACAAAATTATTGAGCAAAGAAAATACATCTGCGATATGGACTAAATTAAGCTAAGCTAAATCCTAAGAATCACTTCACGAGATCATAATGAAAGTGTTCCATTTGTGACACCAACTTTGGATCAAAGAAACTAACACTACTCTTACGAACAAGGGAACTATGTTCAGGATGCCGATAGTTGACTGGTTTCCTGGTATTGAGCCTTAAATAGAGTACCAATTTGACTAACAAACTGAGTACAAAATAACTGCTCCAAAATTGTTGCTTGATGTATTCGTTGGACTGGATGTTGGACTTCGATGACCTATCCACATACTCAAGTGTCTTCCCTATATTTAAGAGTCCATCTGTAGATCAGTAAATTAAGCCAAGAAATATAAATCTATTTAACATCTACTTAAACTAAGAAAATATATACGAAAAAAATCCTTATTAGTATTTCCCACCTCCACTGTAAGTAAGACGGTTTAGCTAGTCTGGAGTGCTTTTATGGTGTCAAAAAGGGATAATGTAGGATAATTGATAGTAAAAATAGTATGATAGGGTGTGAAAAAGGGTAATAATAGTAGGGCCCAACACCCCCCTATGCCAGAGGGAATGCATGTCCTCATGCAGCTATTTTTTTCAAAATAAACTAGTCGCCGAATTGGGTCATCCCTTCCTTCATATTCCCGCTGCATTGACTAGAACTTCCAAAACATGGTTATCCTATGTTATTGGTTGTTGAAATCGTAGGGCTCATTCATGTGAATTAAGCCTTTTGATAGGCTTCAGTTGCTTCAATTTCCAACTAATGAGTCACTTAATCCTCAAGACTAGTGCATCGTTCTTGGATACGAGGGCCAAATTTTGGTTCTGAAACTACTAAATGACTGGGCGAACATAATGAAAAAACGTTTTGTATTTATGAGCCCTTTTCCTAATTTTTTCATTCTTCTTCTACAAATTTTCTATTAACAGTTGCAAATATTTTTGACCATTAGCTAAGGTATTTTCAGTAGGAAGGATTTTCTGTCATGAACTTCTCCCTCTCTAAGTCGACCATTCATGTTTTTGGCTCTTCTTAGTCTTATATGCTTGATTCCTTGTGACTGGTCCTATGTCAGATTGGCCCTGTTGTGGAAAACTACTTAAAAGTTCTTGGAAGTTATCAATTGGTCTGTCTTCCTCATGTGGAACATCCTTTGCTTCTTTGAATGCTCAAGAGGGAATTTTTTCTTCCCATTCTAGAGAATAGAAAACAGTGACACGTTCGAGGTTTTGAGTATTGAAAGTTGGAAGTTATTGTCTAAACATGTTCTAGTCTTCCAGCAACCCCAAGATTTAAGCCACTTTTCTAGCCCAAAATCCTGCTCTCTGCCCAAAACTTGTTGAAACTTTCGTAATTCATTAAAAAATTTATAACAATGCTAATCGATTAAAAATTACCCTCAGGACAAAGGTTGAACATCCCCAACCAAGACTGAAATCATGTCAAACACTTGGCAACAATGCAACCTATAGGTCTAGGATACAATACAACAGATACATGATTGAAAAAACTTATGAAACATCATCATAAGGATCACCTCCTTCCCCATTGAACTACTAAATCATCAATTAGGTCTTATATCCATCCATTTAATAATTACAAGTAAATATATGAAATAATCATGACATAAACTAGTCACATAACCATGCTTATAACCAACATCAAACCATGTAAACATTAGAGATAAGACTACCATTAAATCCACATATAAATCAGTCATAAAGTAAGAGAAATTATCTTTTATTAATCATAGGAAACTCCAACCAGGTTCGGGACTTTCATGTACCACCCAACCATAGACATGGCTGAACCAAATCTCTCTTTCATCGAGCCACCCTTGTGCCATATTCTAAACCACCTCCACCCTCATCAAATTGTGATCATTTGAGTCACCCTCATTCCATATTCCAAGCATGAATGTGGGATCTCATAGAACAAACAATCTAAGAACAACCAAGGGAATCTAGAGGTTAAAAAACCTCCACCCTCATCTAACTGTGATCACACCAAAACCGGTGCTCTGATCACAACTGAAACAAACATGGAATTCCATCTGGAATCCATCACTATACTTGAGGAATTTTTAGTCAACTTGTCTCTTAGGATTTACCACAATCCAATCCTCGATCACTAGGCCCTAAAATAAGACTAGTCTCTAAGGATTTATTGTAATTTGAACCCGGATCACTGGGCCCTAAACCAAGACTTCTCCCTCAAGATTTACCTTGTATACTGACAAATCGTTCAAGGGATTCCTAGGCCTTTGGGAATTAAACTTACGACCGCCTCCGCCCCAGATTTTGAAATCCGTTTGGCAAACAAAAGCTAAAAATCAAGATAAACATCCCAACATACCATGGTATTCGGAAAAATTCAAGTCTAGACTGAAAACCACTACCATAACCCGAAAAATCATGTCAGCAATAGCAAGAGAACCATAGTCCGAAATTCAAAGCCATGCATGTCCAAACCATCTAGGAAATCACACATGCAAAAGGTTACCTGCAAGTATTCATGCTGAAGTTGCCTCATTCTACTTTTGCTTCCTTGATCCTTACCTTCCTTCCTTTCCCTTTGCTTTGTTTTCCTTCCTTGACCCAAAGCTAGAGTGCTCCAAGAAAACTATAAGTGACCAAGAATGAGAGAGAGTGAGAGAATAATGAGAGGGCTCCAAAATTGAATTAACAAAAGGTTGAACTTACCAAGAGCTTTTACATTGACTAAACCTAACACTGACAAAGCTTGCCAATTGATCCTCAAAAACCTTTTTGTTAATGAGGCCTCTAATTTCTTCATTTTCCATTATTTTCCTTCAATTTCCTCCTCACATCTAACATGTGACCTTTCACCATACGTTTCTCCTAATTTCCTTTATTTTCATAAATAAATGTGCCAAAAATGTATTTTTTCATTTTAATTCCTTTGTTTTATCCTTTACCAATTTCCTTAGCCAAAGCACACATCCAATGATTCTCACTGGGATATCTTTTCCCAACATTCAACTTGGAATATGTTTCCTGTATTTATGGTCTTATTTTTTCATTTATTTACATTATTATATGGAACTTTCACTAGGGTTGTTATAGAATCCTCCCCCTTGGGGAACACCATCCTTAGTGTTAACCCACACCATTTCCTTAGCAAAATCACTTAAAAGAAAATATACTACCCATGGAGCTTTATAACTTAGCTCATTGTAGTATTTACAATGAAATACCTGTTGGAAATAATACTGAGAGGGGGGGTGAATCAATATTATCAAATTCTTTTCAATATACCTTCCAGATTTATACTTTAATTTATTCTTCAGATATTGATCATTTAGTTTGTATGTAAGTACCATATAATAATGAGTAAGAACAAGAAAGACAGATAATCACACCAAGGAACACCATATATAAGGTGGAAACCCAATGTGGGTGAAAACCACCTGCTGCAATATGTCTCTATCGTCTTTCAATTAGAAACTTCTTTTACAATGATTTTGTATTGGTGCAGTCTTTTACAAGCACGCAGGTTGCAACCTGCAGAGAGCTACAACTCTCTCTCGTTTTCAAGTCTCTCCTGGAAGGGAGCAACAACCCCCTTAGCTCTTTTACTTCTTTAAGGACCACATTTCATTAATTTTTAGACTGGATCCATGGACATCAATTAATCAACAAGTACATATGAATCAACCAAACTCCTTATATAATCAACCAATGAATCACCCAATTTCTCAGAATGTTGTAAACAAAAAGGCAACACCAGTAAACTAAACCCATAACTTTACAGCAAATAGATAAAAGGAAGCCAACAAATACTTCAAGGAAAAGTCCGCAACTTGACCAATATAAACCTGCGGATATCTGCAACTCTTCTATGTCTAAACTCCACATATCCACACATGATCTTTCTTGTGCTCTGTGTACTTTTGCTCAGATCGGCACTGCAGTGTCTATCTGACAGCGTACCTCTGCACTGTGTCTTCTTTTGTTCTACGTACCTCGCACTGATCCTTCTGCTTCTCTGCCTACCCCACGCACTTCACCTTCTTCTTAGCTGTCTACCCCGCACTGTGCCTTCAGCTGCACTGCGTACCCCCACACTGAGATTTCTCCTGAGCTGCGTACCCCCGCACTCATGCCATGGATCGCCTGTGAACTTCTATTTAGGGAAAAATTAACACTCCCCAAATGTGCCTCAGTCAGTCAGATCCACAGATCTGTTCATGCGCCCGAGAGATCATGACTTATCAATAGATTCACCTTCGTTTTCTCCTTGATTTAGATCTAGTTTTTAAAACCAATCACCCAAAATTTCAGATCTTAAGATATTCAAATTTCACCAGTATAAATCCAAGTGATCCCCTTTACTTTTTATAGGCAAGCCTTTCACAATACCATGGTCCAAAACCATAATAACACAATACCATGAACCCAATACCTTGGATCAATATTTGTAGATGCAAAACCACGGACCAAAACCATAGGATCAAGAATGTCGAGCTAAATACCATGGACCATTCATAAAGATCCCATGTGCACACGCTTTTCTGCCTTGGAGTGAAGTGAAACTGGGGTCCGCACCTTCTGAACGGATCACCTGCGTGAATGTACACATCTCTTTGTCGGCGTACGTGTGGGTCCGCAGATTCTTCTAGAATTACCTGCAGGTATATTATTTTCAATGATTTTGAGTGCCTGAACTGAGATCTGCCACTAGAGTGAGTTGCCATCAAGCACAACACCTGTGCCATAATACCAAACTAGAATCATAATGCCAACCATCTGCCCCTTTGGACTTGATGGAAACCTCAAGATCCTCAACGTCATTCTCCCCCTTTGACATCAAGGGCAAAGGGTTATGCTCCCCCTGAGAACATGCTTAATTCTTTGCTCTGCTGATGATGCTCCCCCTAACCAGATCCATAATCCATCATAAATTTCTTCAAGAATAACCATAATCCGCCATGACCATGAAAGAGATAGAGACATATTGCAACAATATTTAGATCAGCATCCATGTTCTCCTTCTGTGCTACCATAATGCCAACAATGCATTATATGTGCTCCCCCTGAACCTGTGCCATTCGATCTATGACCAATCCA
The DNA here is from genome assembly GCA_000404065.3 of Pinus taeda. Taxonomy (NCBI): domain Eukaryota; kingdom Viridiplantae; phylum Streptophyta; class Pinopsida; order Pinales; family Pinaceae; genus Pinus; species Pinus taeda. The sequence goes on from APFE031559029.1 coordinate 19,825, forward strand.
TAAACCAGCATATGTATGCATGAATCTCGCGTACAACCAACAGATGAGATTCAACAACAAGATGATGCATCAACTACCCCTACTTTTTGCCTGACGTATTCAAAGGTCTCCCTGGGCAATGGTTTGGTGAGTATATCAGCAACGTGTTCCTTAGAAGGAACATACTCCAACTTGAATTTTTGTTCAAGCACTTGTTCCCGGAGAAAGTGACACTTGATCGGTATGTGCTTGGTCTTTGAATGCATGACTAGGTTCTTTGAAATGCTAATTGCACTTGTATTATCACATAATATGGAGATAGGTGGTGTACAAGTGATTTGAAAATCCTGCAAGGTCTGCATCATC
>APFE031559029.1:41081-65171 GCA_000404065.3 Pinus taeda
TGTTTGTTCTTGAGTAAGACTGTCCTTGATTTACCTGATGATTTCTATTAGGCCTTTGCTCACTCCTTCTTGCTGCATTAAGATAACTTTTGGAGGTGGAAGCTTGAGATGCTTCTCCATTATACCCCAGAGCTGTCTTGATTAGAGGGGAACACTGCACATTGATAATCTCATCCAGAGTTTCAGATTCTTTAACAAATTTAAGATTAAGGGCCTTTGTTTTCTCAATTTCTTTTCTAAGGCCAACAATTTCACATTCTAACTTCTCAAGAGATTTTTCTTTTTCATCAAGATGAAATTGCAGAGTATCAATGATCACATTCTTTTCTTCTAAACATGTTTTGAGTCTAGAAATATCTTCACAAAAACCATCCACATCTATACCATCCACGTAATCATCATCTTCAAAGGCCATTAAAATTTTATAGTGATCACCTCGTTCATCTTCATCGCTATTTGATAATCCATCACTATCTTCATGAGTGTAATAGATTTTCTTATTCTGTTTCTTGTTCCATCTAACAGGTTCCTTCGCCTTGTCAATCTTATCCTTATGAGGACATTTGGCAACATAGTGACCTACTCTTCCACAAGAAAAAAATTTGAAAGGTAACTTACCTCTGAATCTTCCAGTACCCCGCTGAATATTTCTGACAAAATTTGATTCTTCTTCTTCTTCTGACACGTGTCCTGACTCATAGTACTCTCCTTTGCCTGAAGCCTTGAAGGCAGCTACTCTCCTGTCTGATGGACCTCGTTTCCTCATTTCATAAGCAGTTAGAATTCCGTGTAGTTGTGAGATTTTAAGGTTTTGTAGATTCTCCTTTTCTTTTATAGCAGAAACTTTAGATTCAAATCTAGAGGACAAGGATCTTAGAACTTTTTCAAGCACAACAACCTCTTTTATCTCTTCACCCAAATTTTTCATACAATTAACAATCTCATCTACACGAAGAAAATAATTAGCCACACTTTCATCATTATACATCTTGAGATTTTCATACTGAATCCTGAGGGTTTGAAGTTTTGCTCGTTTTATCTGATCATCTTCTTCATAGCTTAGAACAATCTTGTCCCATATCTCTTTTGCGGATTTAAACTGCATTACCTTGACAAATTCTGATTGAGATAGGCATCCTAATAGAGTATTGACCGCCTTAGCATTTGTTTCATATTTCTTCTTCTCAGCTGGATCTATAGGAGTTGCTGATGGAAAATTATACCCTGTATCTATGATATCCCAGACTTCTGTACCAAGAGATTGAAGATAGGTAGTAACTCTTACCTTCCAATATACGAAGTTTGCCCCATCAAAAATCGGTGGCCTGATTGATGCTTCCCGTTCGTAGTTGCTCATGATGATAGATCTTCCTTCAAGCGATCAAGCTTCTCCTGAAGGACCTGCTCTGATACCAATTGTTGGAAATAATACTGAGAGGGGGGGGTGACTCAGTATTATCAAATTCTTTTCAATATACCTTCCAGATTTATACTTTAATTTATTCTTCAGATATTGATCATTAGTTTGTATGGCAGTACCATATAATAATGAGTAAGAACAAGAAAGACAGATAATCACACCAAGGAACACCAGATATAAGGTGGAAACCCAATGTGCGTGAAAACTACCTACTGCAATATGTCTCTATCTTCTTTCAATTAGAAACTTCTTTTACAATGATTTTCTACTGGTGCAGTCCTTTACCAGTACGCAGGATGCAACCTGCAGAGAGCTACAACTCTATCTCATTTTCAAGTTTCTCCTCGAAGGGAGCAAAAACCCCCTTAGCTCTTTTACTTCTTTAAGGACCACGTTTCATTAATTTTCAGACTGGATCCATGGACATCAATTAATCAACAAGTACATATGAATCAACCAAACGCCTTATACAATCAAGCAATGAATCACCCAATTTCTCAGAATGCTGTAAACAGAAAGGAAATACCAGTAAACTAAACCCAGAACTTTGCAGCAAATAGATAAAAGGCAGCCAACAAACACTTCAAGGAAAAGTCAGCAACTTGACCAATATAAACCTGCAGATATTCGTAGCTCTTCTGTGTCTAAACTCCGCAGATCTGCACCTGATCTTTCTTGTGCTCTGCGTACTTATGCTCAGATCCGCACTGCACTGTCTGTGTGACAGCGTACCTCTGCACTGTGTCTTCTTCTATTCTGCATACCTTGCACTAAGCCTTCTGCTTCTCTGCGTACCCCACGCACTTCTCCTTCTTCTTAGCTGCGTACACCGCACTACGCCTTCAACTGCGCTGCGTACCCCCGCACTGAGCTTTCTCCTGAGCTGCTTATCCCTGCACTCACGCCGTGGATCACCTGCGAACTTCTGTTTAGGGCCAAATTAACAGTCCTCAAATGTGCCTCAGTCAGTCAGATCCACAGATCTGTTCATGCGCCCGAGAGATCACGACTTATCAATAGATTTTCCTTCATTTTCTCCTTGATTTAGATCTAGCTTTCAAAACCAATCACCCAAAATTTCAGATCTTAAGATATTCAAATTTCACCAGTATAAAGCCAAGTGATCTCCTTTCCTTTTTATAGGCAAGCCTTTCACAATACCGTGGTCCAAAACCATAATAACACAATACTATGAACCCAATACCTTGGATCAATATTTGTAGATGCAAAACCACAGACCAAAACTGTAGGATCAAGAATGTCGGGCTAAATACCATTGACCATTCATAAAGATCCCACGTGCATGCGCTTTTTTGCCTTGGAGTGAGTGAAAGTGGGGTCTGCACCCTCTAAACAGATCACCTGCGTGAATGTACGCATCTCTTGGTTGGCGTACCTGCAGGTCCGCATATTCTTCTAGAATTACCTGGTGGTATCTTATTTTCAATGATTTGGAGTGCCTGAACTGAGATCTGCCACTAGAGTGAGTTGCCATCAAGTAGAACATCTGTGCCATAGTACCAACCTAGAATCATAATTCCAACAAGACCTTCTCAAAACAAAAACATCCTCACAACATGATGAGATAACAACCATACTGCATACTAGAGCTTTATAACATAGCTCATTATGGTATTTACAATTACCACATATACACATATGCAGATTTTCTAAACCAACAAATAAAGGATACAATGCACATATCAATGACCAAGGGAGTCTAGAGGATCACACCTTCACCCTCAAAGTAATATCAAGTTTCACTTCCTTCCCAGGAACTCCAGAATCCACTAATATAGTCAAAGTTCCATCCAATGTCCAGCAATACCATCCTACACCACTTGTGCTCCAGTGAACAATTACTAGATCATGGTTCTGGGGAAGACTCCCAATGTTCATCTAATTCCATCTGGAAATGATAATGACCAAAATAAATATATCTATGACCTTCCCTTCTTTTCTACATAATCCCTCGGGAAATCTAGTCACCCCCTTCCATCAACCACTCACCTTCCAAGTTCCCCTACATCACATATCTCAGGTGATCCATCCTATTGACAGTGTTAGACCTGCCAACATGTCAGGGGATCTCCTCAGTAAGTGGTCCCAACTAGACCTCAAACTGTTTGGAGTAGGAGTCCTAGTAGTGGGTAGTAAATTTATGCCTTAACTGCGATAGCACGCAGAGGTAAGTGTGATATCTTTGTCGGAAGGAAGTGTGTCACCGTGAAGTGAGTCAAGAGAGATGCATGGGGAGGTTCTGACACACAACAGGAGAAAAGAAGTGTATCCCTTAGAAGCTTGTAATACTACACAGCCTCAAAGGAACGCACAAGCTAAATGACGTCACAAGTTGAAAAGCAGAATAGTTGACAATCCAAAGTGATGGGTTAAACCAACAACACAACCTCATCAAGATTCATACAATCGTATACAAAATAGTTCATACACCAATGCGTACGTTAAAAAGCATACATTTCTAAAGTAACTAGAATAGTCAAACTACAATAACAACATATGCATGAAGACGTGCTAGCTCGGTTATATTATAGAAAGCGAAAGTTCCATCCATAAATACAACCATGACAACCACTAGCCTCAACAATGGAATGTTACAATCAACACTGCCTGCTCCTCCAGAGAGATGTACTCACTCTACAGTGTGGATAAGCCAAGGCTCATCTTAATACTCTCCAAGCCCTCTCTAAGAAATGCCTAGCAAAATCTTGGTTCCAAAAAGCCTCTTCTATGAGTTATGAGGTTCTATTTATAACAAAGGGTGGGATGACCCTTGACATTCCCCTTTGTGACTCTTTGACTACCCTCTTGACTTTTCAACTTCATTACATATATTTTTACATTACATATGATTGTTTTCATTCCACTAATGACACTTGGAATTTCACTAATATCATGTTCGAAATAATAATAAATTTTCCACACATACCCATGTGGGACAAAAATAGACTTGATTCAAACAAATAAGACAACACTAAGCCTTAGATGGTTGTAGAAAGACCAGTTCGTCAACATCCTCTCCATGATCCTCGATAACGAACTCATGCCATGCTTGATAGTGCGAAATTTTGTCTACATACTCTTTTATGATGTCTTCCTAGAAATGAAATCTTTCCTCCATTACTTCTAGGTATACTAATTTGGATCCTTTGTCCAACTCATCTTGTAACATGTGCAGCTTAGTCCAGAGAAAGGTCGAACCGATGATGTACATTCGCATGTTATTTGCACTGACTTGCAATTCTGCACCGGTGGCCATGAGCATAAAATGATAAAGGTACATGTCGAGCTCCAGTGTGACTTTGTTATTCTCTTTGGCCTCAGTGAGCATACCAATTGACGGGGTGCCATACTTTCTCACCACAATGTCCAAACTCCTAAACAACTGTGTGTACGAAGCCTCAACATTGCTGATAAGCAGTGGGAGTTCTTTATAGTTCTGGATCATACTCTAGATGTGTGCTTTTTCCAACTCTACTTGTAGCTTCATCATCTTGTGAAAGTGAAGCGAGGCTCCCTTGTATCTCATTGTCCATGTCTGTACATGATCAACAATGACATGTATGTCTGTGAGTGTTCTCAATATCTTAGTTTAGCACTACTAATGACCATATAGATCGAAAAATGCCTTGTGCACTGTGATGAACCTGTCATACAGCCTCTGTGTCACTGTCTCAAGAGCTGATACCTCAGAAAGTATTTCCCTTTTCATCTCTACCCTAGTGGATCTTGTTGATTGTTTCTCTCTCTTCCTGGATACATGAAACTCTTTAACTGTACACTCCCTTTTTTCTATAAATAACTTCACACTCAAGCTTGTGGCTTTAGCATAAGCCTTTGTAGCATTAGCCAAGGTAGTTGGATTTCTTCGTAGATATGACACAGTCAAGATTTATTCAAAGTGTGCAGCTGATGCATGCTCATCCAAGGTGTGCACTCTACGTTCTTGTACATATTTGTGGCATGACTAATCAAAGGCTATGTTATACAAATCCATTCATGGATTAACCTCAAGGAGAATCCTATCCCCTTGTTCACTTGGGACTTGCTCTGCTGCTAGAGTTGGTGAAGCCTGTGGGGTCATCTCAGTTGCTTTTAGCGTGAGTTTGGTGTCCTCATCCTATTCCATCTAGTCCATCTCCATCTCCATATTTTTTACTATCAGTTCATCCTTTGAAGCAAGTTCTTGTTCCTACAACTGCTCACCTTGTGACTCATCTATTACTGTTTTATAGTCTTGAACCTCTATTAGCAAGGTTTGCATTGCCTGTGAACCTTGCACTTCCTCCTATTCTTGTTCATGTTGTGCTTCCTTCTCTTCTATATAGCTCTTGTTCTTCTTTGAGCTTCTTCTCTACTTCCTGGAACTTCCTCTCTACTTCTTCCAGTATTTTCTTCTCCCTCTTTATTTTTTCTACTCTCTTGTCACGTTGTTGCATCTTTGAATCTATCTCCAAAGCTATTCTTTCCACAAGTGGGTTTTCCTTAAACTTGTAGCATTGCTTCGACTTTATGCTTTCGACAATATTCCTCTTGCCTTTGTCTTGCATAGGTTTGTTGCTTGTTGTTTCTCTTATTGTTTCTCCCTGTGGTGTTGCTTCCTTGAGTGCTACTAGCCACTCTACTACCATGCTGACCAGTTCATTGAGCCCAGAGGATTTATAACAATATTTCCATGGGTATTCCTCTATCTAATGACATGCCCTTTGGATCCAAGAATAGTACACTCTCACACAGTGATGCCTATATAAGCCATGTAGATCGTACAGATTGAAACTCTTGGTGTCAAACTTAAACTCTTTGAATTCCTAGACTTGGCATGTGCTTTTTTCAAACTAAGAATTGTGTACAATGTAATTCACAAAGGAAGCAGAGGCCATGGTGCCTTCTTCTTCCTATGCAATCCATATGATAACCCTATTGAGATGCAGTATGAAACGTCCTGCATGACATCTTGTCCATGGAAAAGCTCGACAAAACATGTGGATCCTTCTTCGTGTTTTACATTCTTGATGAAGGTGCCATTGGGTGAGGCGTACCAATCTATAATGTTTAGAAATTCCTCCATTGATCTCACAAACATGCAAGGAATATCTTGTTCAAATATCATCATTTACATAGATTTGATGAAATGATTAGATAGTCTAGCCATGACTGCTTGGTAACTACAGTTCGAGAGAAACTTGCAATATACGTTGACAACATTCTCTGAAGGTGTCCATGCCTAACCCATGCTAGGAAACTCTTGACAAGCACATATTACATCAAGCATTGATCCGAAGTGGATCCTATAACTCTCTCTAAGTTTTCATGAACTCTTTCAATTGTGCCAAAAGATTCAAGTCTTAGAAAGATCAAGCTATCAGAAGGAATACTCATGATAGTTGCAATTTGTGACCAGCACAGAGCAACGAGGATCCTCGGTTAAGCGCGCAGATTGAGGGCCCATGGTAATGCATGCTGGTGGAAAATTGGAAAAACCAAGGGTCAGTTCTAGGAACAGGGGAAGATTCTGATATGCATTTAGCGTTAAGCACTAATCGCATATCGCAGGTCGTCCCCTCTAGTGAACGAAATCCCTGAAGCACCTGGACCCGAAAAGGCTATAAAACGCGAAAAAGTACCGGTTTTGGTTCTGGAAGAGTAGGATTCCAAAAAATTGGTAGGATATCAGAAGGGCCTCGAGGCAGTAAGTGGTTTAGACCGAGTCCCTCCTGATGCCACACATCGAGTGAAACACATCCTGAAAGAGAGAGGAAACTACACGTATCGGATGGGTAACCGTCGAGCTACTTATCTGCCCAATATGCTGGATGACCGTAGGATCTGGGGCATCCAGAGCCAGCCGAGGCGTGTCCTGATAAATGACCAGATTTGAAAAGTGATCAAGCAAGATTATATGGGATTTGGAGTCCGATGTGGACGATGAGTTGGCAAAAGATTCGTGTTTTGCGGGAAATCTTGGAGCAAATGGAACTAACGGCCAATCAAATGCGTCCAAGGAACCTAACACACTCACCTATTATAGAATAGGTGGCCACCTCCTTGTGAAGCGTGATCATGGTGATTGATTACGTAGAGCAGAGGGATTTGGATGGACAGAGGCAGGGGAATTGGAAAGCCGAGAAGCATAAACAAACAATCATTAAACGAATTGGCTTTAAAGCCACAAACTGACAGAAGGAAAAGGAAGAGGTAGTAAGAATAGTAAGGAGCAGAGAAATAGAAGTGAAGCTGAAGGCTGTAAGCCAAGAGCAGAGAAAGAGCCAAGCTGACCTATAGAGGCAAAGGCAGCATCGAGCCAAGTTAGGATAGAGAAAAAGGGAGTCAGAGAGTCTGTGTACTCGAGCGAAGACTTGAGAGGTTCAAGTGCACTCCTCTGTAATTCTTGTCGTGTATGAGTCTCAAATTGGGCTCATACTATTGTAACCAACAGAAGTTTGAGAGTTAGAGAGGGAGAGTCTGTGTATTCATCGTATTACTTGGGGGATCCAAGCATTGTCCCACTGATTGTTTTATGGTTTCATACTCTGACTAAACTCACGATTGTATATCTCTACTTTGAAAACAGAATATAGAGGCCACCACTAAAGGTTGGACCAAGAGACATAGCCCAGGAGGATTGGGTGAACTCTTTACTAAACTCATTGTGTTTATGTGTTTTCCTATTATGTTTCCTTTACTGCTTTCGATGCCTGTGTATTTTGCAATCTTATTGATCTGTTGCATAAAATGACATAGGCTAATCCATGCACATGAGTCTGCAATACCTTGTTATTTGTCTTAGACCGATAATTTCGGATCAAGTAGTATCAGAGAGTACAGTTGTTAAGGTTAGACAAGCTTGTGCTAGATTTTGTTGAATGCTAACTATTGAACATTAGAAAAGGCATGTAATTTCCACTTATTTCTTTATCCTTTCCTTTAATTCATAAAATTCTTTTCATTCTAATATGGTTATATGATGAAGGATTATGCTAGAATTAAGGGGAATTGATTAATGTAAAATGACTAATTGTTGCCTTTTTCTATGAAGAAAATGAAGAAAATGGATGATCACAATTTTGGAGGAAAAGACAAGGCAAAAACAACTGCTATCCCTTTGATAAGAAACCGCATCCAGACGAGGAGATCGAGATATGAGTGCATGTGCCAGGAAAAGGGAGAAGAAACGCAATATCAGCACAAGAGGACGAAGAGATAACTAAAGATTAAAGATCTGGGAAATCCATTAGGATCCTTTGATCCTGAGGGATCGCTACCTTAAGGATATCTGTATTTTTGGTATTTCCGCCTGGCCACTATAAAAAGGGACAACGCTACAAGCCCAGGGGGCGAATTGTTGTTGATTTATAGAATTTTCTATTGCAGTCTGAACTTTGATTATCGACTCCCTTTAAAGACCAATCACTGTAACTCTGTTTCTATGATTAATACATAAACGTCATTGCTATTCTATTATCTCATTCTGGAGTTATCGCAGCAGTGCATCCCTGGTGGCTAAGGGCCCGGCCCTAGTGGATCACTTGCTTTTTGTATCATTATTTTGCAATTACAAGTCTTGTGTGGTTTGATTTCCGGTAGTTTCTTTATTCAGTAATCTGTTGTTCCTTGACATTTCATTTACTTGCTCTATTATATTGACTTCGTATTTGAATAGTAAGATTATTATTTGCAACTGAAAATGTTATGTTGTTCATTTATAGATTGAAACTGCTGTTCATTTATAGATTAACGCTGCTGTTCATTTATAGATTGGTATTGTTGTTCATTTAGCTACAGTTTACCTATAATTGTGATTGTTGTTCATTCAAACTACTGTTCCATTATCATCAGAATTGTTGTTCCCTTATAACTGTGGTTAATATTTATTATGCTAAACTCAGATTATTGATTCCATCATTTTAAATTCGCTATGTGTTTACATTTGATTTAGTTCACTGTTCAATATTTCGTAGACTTACTTAAGCTTGTCGTTCCATCTTGGGATTTCTATTCAATTCATTTACTAGTTAAGTATTTATGTTCAATTCCCTTCGGTTAAGATTGCTGCTTAATTCATTCATGTAGATTAAGCTTTGCTGTTCAATCTTTTCAATAGATTAGTTGTTGTTTCTTTCTGTTATTTCAAATAATTGCTTTGGTGTGAATAGAATGATCTGCAACTGTAGCGAACATTGGTTATTGCTGTCTAGTTCCCAAATTGGAGATCTTCTCTTTGATTGATTTTCATTTTCATCAGTTTACAAAGGAAAGAGTTATCATTACTGCATCCTTGACTGATGATTGCTGCAGTTTCTTAAGTAAATGATCTAGTTACAAAGCATTTAAGTTTGTTGGCATTACATTAGAGTTTGTTTCGAGCATTTGTTTACTTTTGTAAAAGCACTATACTACTAGCATTATTCTTGACAAGTGACTGCCTTAGACGGAGTACACTCTTGAGATAACAAATCATACCTGAATTAATAATTAATGAAGGGTAAATAGAGGTTAAAAATACCATTTTTACTACTCAACATTTTGGCGCCATTTCCAGGGAAGAGTGTAGCCATTTCTTTCTTCTGAAAAGAGAGTAGTGTAAGTACCTGCTAGGAGAGAATTTGGTTTTAAAAACGGAATGTAAGAACCTACATACAGAGCATGTAATAGCCCTGCTCCCCTACCCGCTTTCCTACAGATTTGTTGTTATTTTGGGTAGAAATAAGCATTTGATTTGTGTGCATAACTAAGCAGAAAAAGCTTTAAAATATTCTTAAACGACTACCCAATCCTGATAAAGCTAAGGAGCCAGTGACCCTTGGTCGATCAACCTTTTTAGATGAAATCCTTAAAAAAGCAGAATCTCAGCCTTCAATAGGACCTAGAAAAGCTGATTCCAGAGAACCTAATAGTTCCCTTTGGGCCATAGGATCACCATCTGTAGCCTTTGCTGAGGTGCACAACCAAACAAACGAGCAAGATTTTAAATAAATTGAGAATTCTAGCCCAAAATCATTACAAGAAGGGAACCTTAGTAATCTCTACAAGGAAAGAGGAGAAATAGGGGAAACTGAAGAACCAAGATCACTTCTTGGAATAGTTCAGCCATTAAGTAACCAAGATAAGGGAAGCGATGTAAAAGTCATCTAGAACAAAGTTGAAGAACTTGAAGAGCTAAAATCCCCCCAAACATTAGTTCAACAAGGAACTCTCATCATCGCAGACAAAGGAAGTGTTGTTAAGTCCATTCTTGTTAAGGCCAATCCTATTCCTTCTAGCTAGCCGAGGAATACTCTCCTAGAAATCCTAGAAGGATATTGGCACATATTTGACCGAATGGACGAGAACTAGTAAACCCCCCAAACCTCCACACTGCAATATCCCATTATAGATATTGCAGTTAATACACCTATGAAGGCCTTTCCTCTCCAGCATATCCCTACATTTCATGGCTTAACATCGGAAGATCTAGATGCACTTTTGTTCAAATTCAATGTGTTGTGTAGGGGATATGACTATACCACCGATACCCAAAAGCTAAAATTATTCCCCTCTACATTAAAAGGCGCTGCTTTACGATGGTTTATGGGGTTAGGTGGAGGTGTTATAAAAAACTGGGATTAAATGAAAGGTGCTTTCCTAAAAAAAATATCAAGATTATTATAGGTCTAGAGAGTTAAAGGATGAAATATTTCAGATGGTAGCTAGACATCATGAGACATTAGAAGAATATGCTGAACGTTTTCAGTATAATCTTCAAAGATCTCCTTATGCATCATTACCCTGACCTGACAATGTATTAAAAACAACATTAATTAAAGGCATGAAGGAACAATGGATTGAAACAATAAATATTATGGGAAAAGGACACATCTATCAATAATATTTTGTTAACATCATTGATTTATGTATCAGGAGTTCGCGAGGTAGCACAAGGCTAAAACCAGCGGAAGATGACAGTTTCACAAGGGACAACAAGATCTCTGGAGAAGGAGTAACCAACGAGAAATCAAAAATTTATTGGAGAATTTCAAAACTGATATATTGGGGACTGTTACAATGCAGCTTGATATTATGCAAGCAAAATAGAAAGAAGCAGAAGTAGAGCAAAATCTAGCAATATTCTGCCCCCAATGTAGAAAGAAACACACCCACAAAGAGTGTCCATTAGATGCAGTTCAAGTCTGTGCTATTTGTACAAAATACCACTCTACGGAGAATTGCCCCTCACTTCCTGGTCTGAAAGCAGTATACAAAGAAGTGGAAGAAGAATCAAAAGCGGTGTACCTACTTAATCAACATCATCAATGGCAACCATGACAATCAGGTATGTCTCCCGACACGTCTTCTTCTTTCCAGCCTCCGCAATACTATGCTCAACAATATAATACAGTGTGGAAAAATCAACCTCCCTTCTCAAATTGGTCACAACAACCATTTCCTTCATCATCTCCATGGCCGAATCAAACAAGCCAATCTAATTGGCCTAATTTTCCTTATGCTCCAACATATTGGCAAAACAATACATATCCAACACAATGGTCCCCTCCCACTTCGCAGAGTCAAGCTTGGTAGACAAACTAGCAAAGACCGATGAATCAACCAGCAGGAAACATTCCACTCCGTCAACCTACACTGCCAGGACTACAACAAAATCCCCAATCCAACTTAAGACCGCCACTCCCAGCCCAACCCAGTAACAAATCGGTTCAATCCATTAAAATAATCAAAACACCAGAGCTAGAAACTGATCTAAGGGAGCATAATGACCTTCAATTAAGTTATGGGCGCATTATAGAAATCAAGGGAGATAAAAATGTTCAAGTTGAAAACCAGTCACCCGTAGACCAACCATTACAAGAAGAAGATGTGGTCAAACAACAGACTCATGACCAAGCAACCACATCTTCTCCCCCATTCCCACAATGATTAATCATACCACGCCCTACAGAAGATCCTGACTTTGATATTCTTGGAGAAATAAAGAATTTGTATATAAAAATCCCACTCCTCCAAGCTATCCAATATATTCCAATATATGCAAAAACCATCAAAGAGCTATGTATAAAAAAACCAAGGAGTATAATAACAAATAACCCAACCGTCCAAGTTATTGGCACCCTATATGACTTATTATTAGGAAGAGAAGAACATGTCAAATATGAAGACCCAGGAAATCCAATAGTGACAATGCAAATCAATGGACAAACCTTTTCAAATGTCTTAGTTGATTTAGGGGCTGAAATTAATATTTTAACAACCACTACTTGTCAAAAACTGGGCATTGCATCAGTAGAACCATCCTCCACCTTATTAGAACTGGCTGACCGATCAGTAGTCTGGCCAGAAGATACACTACATGATGTCATGGTATCCATTTATTCTAGGGAATATCCTACCGAATTTCTGATAATAAACCCCAAAAACCGACTCGACGGACACTCGTTAATTTTAGGCAGACCTTGGCTTGCGACTATTGATGCTTAAATTGGCTGCTGAAAAGGTAGTATGATCATAACTAGAGGGAGTAATATCAAGAATCTAGCTCTATACCCTACAGCCCAGCCAAGTGTAACAATAATAAAAACTAACAAACATCCTGTATCATACCTCACAGAAAACATTAGATCCCCATTAACCATAGAAGATGCCCTCGATTTTAAAGATCAAATAGAGGATGATGTTATTAACAACTTCATTAACTAAGATGAATCCAGATCCCATGTACAACGTCACATGATAGAGGTAGAATTTGACATTGAACTAGAAGAAGATCCTCTCAAAGACACTCATGATCAAACAATACCCACTACCTCCGTTTCAAACGACAAAACTATAGAGATTGAGCTAGGAAAAACCTTGAACATCAATAATAACCTGACTCCTGAACAAGAAGAAAATCTAGTCCAACTACTGAGAAAATATAAGGAAGCTTTTGCATGGAATTATCCGAAAATGAAGGAAATCGATCCCCAGCTATGTACGCACCACATTTATACAGAAAAGGATGCAAGACCTGTTCGCCAACCCCAATGGAGACTCAACCCTCACCTAAAAGACATTGTGAAAGTTGAATTACAAAAACTTTTGGGTGTAAACTTTATTTATCCGATATCTGATAGCAAGTGGGTCTCTTCACTAGTAGTGGTGTCAAAGAAGAATGGAAAGTGGAGGATTTGTGTAGATTATAGAGAATTAAACAAAGCAACCCAAAGAGACCACTTTCCCCTTCCATTCATTGATCAAGGATTAGATACATTAGCAGGAAACAAATTCTTTTCTTTCTTGGATGGCTTCAGTGGATACAATCAGATTCAGATTGCCCCTGAAGACCAGGACAAAACTACTTTTACCTATCCTTGGGGAACGTTTCGCTACAGAGTCCTACCCTTTGGCCTATGCAATTCCCTTGCCACATTTCAAAGGGCCATCCTTAGCATCTTTTCAGATTTAATAAATGAAGGGCTCGAAGTATACATGGATGATTTCACACCATACAGAGATGATTTTGACCCAGCACTAGACACATTGGAAAAGGTGCCACAACTATGTATCGCCACCAGGCTCTACTTGAGCCATGAAAAGTGCTATATGATGATGAACGAAGGACTCATCCTAGGTCATTATATCTCAGCGATTGGAATACAGGTAGATCCGACCAAAATTCAAATAATTTTGCTAATACCTACTCCTACCACACAGACAGAGGTACACAGTTTTCTTGGATTTTCTAGTTATTATAGGAGATTTATAGAACATTTCTCTCAAATAGCTGCACCGGTATACACACTAACAGGGAATTTTGATTTTTTTTGGATAGATAAATGTGATTGTGCTTTTGAGGATTTGAAAAAGCTTGTGTCAACAACCCCAGTGCTCAAAGGCTGAAACTGGGACTTGCCATTTCAAATTTCATCAGATGCTTTGGACACAGCTATTAGAGCAGTCCTTGGGCAGGAAGAAGACAAAAAACCATATGAAATCTATTATATTAGCAATAATTTGTCTCTTGCTGAGCTAAACTATACTGTTACTAAAAAATAATTTTTGTTGTAATACATGCTGTAAATAAATTTAGGCATTATATCACTGAATATCATGTTGTTTTATATACATATCACTCTGCCATAAAATATTTAGAAAATAAACCAATTACAAATGGTAGAGTAACAAGTTTGTTGATTTTATTGTAGGAATTTGACATCACAATAAAAGATCGACCTGGGAAAGAGAATCCTATAGCTGATTTTCTCTCACGAATGCCAAAGCCAGTGGATGCAGTAGCAGTCGAAGATCAATTTCCAGATGAACATTTATTTATCGTTACTGTGAAGACACCTTGGTATGCTGATGTTGCAAATTATTTAGCAGTAGGCAAATTACCAAAGCATCTGACCCCCATTGAACGAAAATAGATTTTGCAGCGTAGTTCCCGATTTTCTTCAATCTGGGGCTACCTATTTCATACAGGGGTAGATATGCACATTAGAAGATGCATCCGTGAAGAAGATATCTTTGAAATTCTAAAAGCCTATCACGATGGACTGTTTGGTGGACATTTTGCAAATCGAAGAACTGGTCACAAGGTTTTGAAAACAGGGTATTACTCGCCCACAATCTCTAAAGACGCGAAGAAATTTGTTCAAGCCTGTGATAGTTGCCAAAGACCAGGACACCCTGGTGAGTCGAACGAAATTCCTTTAAACCCACAGCTATTAATCAAACCATTTGAGCATTGGGTGCTCAATGTTTTTGGTCATTTCAACCCATCATCAAACCAAAAAACATATATTCTGGTGGAAACAAAGTATGTGACCAAATGGGTTGAAGTAGAGGCACTTCCAAGAGCTAAAGAGGACTCTGTGATTCATTTCCTGTTCCAAATATTTGTGCGATATGGCCTCCCAAGAGACATAATCACGGACGAAGGACCACAGTTTGTAGGTAATAAAATTGCTGCAACATTAAAAAATTATCACATTCAACACAAAATTACCACTCTGTATCACCCACAGGCAAATGGCCAAGTAGAGAGCACGAATAAAGTGATAGAGGCAATACTAACAAAAACCATTGCGTCCAACAGGTGTGATTGGGATTCAATATTGCGAGAAGCCTTGTGGGCATACCGAACAACATGGAGAAACACTACCAGTTATTCACCATATCAGCTAGTATTTGGAAAAGAACCCATCTTTCCAATAGAGTTCGAAATATAAACGTTAAGAATAGCATAACAGGTTGGTCTAGATTTAAATGAGGCCCAAACTAATAGATTAGAGTAAATTAATGAGCTATATGAAATTAGGCTATTAGCTCTTCAACACACTGCATTAATCCAACATCCGAGAGAAAAATGGCATGATGCCCTAATCGAAAAGAAAATCTTCCACGAAGGAGATTGGGCACTCCTATATGATTCCAAGTTTCAGGATTTTCTAGGAAAACTTCAGACTTGCTAGCTTGGACCGTATGAAATCCAGAAGGTGCATGATAATGGCACCATTAATTTGACTACTATTGATAGATCTGGACATACCTTTAAATCAAATGGCCACCGAGTGCGACTGTACCATAAACCGCTTACTCGGGAATCCTTCTACCAGCAACTCCGAGAAGATTCTGACATGCAGATTCTGCCTAAGGAAGATAATTCTTCCTCGCCTTTGTTTCACTAAGTAATTTTATTGCTTTTAAATTTTGTACATAAATTCTTCTGTTCTGCTTGTATAAATTACTTTCTGTACAGATTTCTGCATTTCTCCATTTTTTTTTTCATTTTGCTGTTCCTTTCCGAAGGAACAACACTTTCACCGTTTTGGTATTCCTTTTCGAAGGAACGACACTTTTTCATTTTGTTGTTCCTTTCTGAAGGAATAACATTTTCATTGTTTTGCTGTTCCTTTCCAAAGGAACAACACTTTTGCATTTTTTTGTTCCTTTCCGAAGGAACAACACTTTTTCATTTTGCTATTCCTTTCCGAAGGAACAACATTTTCAACGTTTTACTATTCCTTTCCGTAGGATAAAAACACTTTTTCATTTTGTTGTTCCTTTATGAAGGAACAACATTTCCGTCGTTTTACTGTTCCTTTTCGAAGGAATAACACTTGTGCATTTTGCTATTCCTTTCCTAAGGAACAACATTTCTGCCATTTTACTATTCCTTTTTGAAGGAACATCGTTTCCACCTTTTTTCTATTCCTTTCCGAAGGAACAACACTTCCACATTTTTGCTGTTCCTTTTCGAAGGAACAACACTTTCACATTTTGTTGTTCCTTTCCGAAGGAACAACACTTCCACATTTTTGCTGTTTCTTTCTGAAGGAACAACACTTTCACATTTTTTTGTTCCTTTCCGAAGGACACTTTCGTCCTTTTGTTGTTCCTTTCCAAAGGAACAACTCTTTCCATTTTTGTTGTTCCTTTCCGAAGGAACCATATTTCTTCATTTTTGTTTGTGCTTTCTTTATTTGTTGTTCTGATCAAGGAACAACTGTTATTCCTTAAGCTGTTCCTCTTAAGGAAAAATAGTTTCAAGTATGTTTTTTTCCTTTTGCTTGTTGTCCCTCTTAAAGGAACAACATGTGGCTGTTACAAATACAAAAGCACAAACAAACAACACACCAGCCTATGATAAGGAAGTCCAAACAGAGGCACCATCCTCTAGCAGCACAACCAACTACATAGTTCGTGAGAAGGAAACATAAACCATAAAAACCAGATGTCGCAATAAGGAGGTATAGGTAGATCTCCAGCCCAAAAATGTCATGATGGATAGTGAGCTGAGGATAGTAAAACTTAAAAAACGATATGGCACGCCCAACAAATGATAGAAAAGCTCACAGAGGAAACTGTTCCTCAAGAGAAATATTAGAAGTTACAATAGCAGCAAAAGAACATCAATGCATCCGAGAGCGAGGCCTCCGATAGATGGCGAAGGGCAAAGGAGAAAGTTAAAAAGGTAACCCATAGACTAGAAACAGTTATGAATCAAATGGATACCTTTTTTTCTCTATATATTGATGTTCTAGTGTGTAGGGCACCCGCCAGAAACTATGCTTTGTTTTTGATGGACAGATATTTACAATTGAAAATCAAGGCTATCAAGGTAGGGGTGCCTAGAGAGATAAAAACCATTGATGATTTCATAAACTATTGTAAGCATTACGGGGTGAAATTCCAGTGATTGTTATGTGAATTCTGTTTACACAATCTTGTGTTAGATGGAGAAACAGAAAAGAACCCTAGCCCTTTTGTGCGTGATATCCAGCTTCAGGAATTTATTTCTTTTTTTGTTAATCAGATAAAGTGGCTTAAAGCCTACAATACCTTCCAGAGATAGGAAAATGGGTTAGATCTGTGGGTAAGGGGTGAGCCTAGAAACCCATTGCAACTATGGAATAAACATAGGATCGTAATGAGAATGTAGGGTGTGATCCAAACATTGGGACCTATTCACACACCAGTCATCCGGTAAGGGGTAGAATACTTCCTAGCCATCAAAGACCTTGCCATGGCAACAACCAAATTCCAATACCAGACTTCCAATTAGAATATCCAAAACATAGAGCCATTCAATTATGAGATTTTTAAGCTAGCTGTTGACTGCTTGGTTATCTATGGTGACCTCATTTTGAGAGAATGTCCGTCTTGGTTAGGCTATAGGTTCTGAAGTCCAATCATCTGGTATCCTGCACTAGGGTATAGAGCCTTATATGAGTTGCCTGAAGGTCAGACAGGGCATATTTTTGAAATCTTAGCTAGGAATCATGGTTGTAGACCACTGATTGAGAATCCTTCTCTAGCTTATTTCCTAACTGCCTTGCATGTCAATTACAATTTTTTCATGAGGGCATGAAAAAGGGTAAGTAGGGGGGTGTGTTGACCATTAGAAAAGGTATGTAATTGCCACTTATTTCTTTATCCTTTCCTTTAACTCATAAAATTCTTTGCATTCTAAGATGTTTATATGATAAAGGAGTATGCTAGAATTAAGGGGAATTGTGAATAGTGTAAAATGACTAATTGTTGCCTTTTTCTATGCAGAAAATGAAGAAAATGGAAGATTTCCATTTTGGAGGAAAAAAAAAAGGCAAAACCAACTATTGTCCCTTTGCCAGGAAACCGCATCCAGACGAGGAGATCGAGATCGGAGTGCATGGGCTAGGAAAAGGGAGAAGAAATGTAATATCGATGCAAGAGGACGAAGAGATAACTGAAGATTAAAGTTTTGGCGAATCCTTGAGGATCCTTTGATCCTGAGTGATCACTACATTAAGGATATCTGTACTTTTGGTATTTCCGCCTCGCCACTATAAAAAGGGATAGCGCTGCAATGCCAAGGGGTGAATTGTTGTTGATTTATAGAATTTGTTGTTGCAATATGAACTTTGATCATCATCTCTCCTCAAAGAGCAATCACTGTAACTCTATTTTTATGATTAATACATAAACTTCGTTGCCATTCGGTTATCTGATTCGGGATTAACTGCAGTAGTGCATCCCTGGTGGCTAAGGGCCTGGCCCTAGTGGATCACTTGCTTTTTGTATCATTATTTTATGATTACAAGTCGTGTATGGTTTCATTTCTTGTACTTTCTTTATTCAGTAATCTGTTGTTCCTTGACATTTCATTTACTTTCTCTGTTATATTAACTTTGTATTTTAATAGTAGGATTATTATTTGCAATTGAAAATGTTATGCTGTTCATTCTGAAATCACATCGCATTGCCTAATTCGGATACTACTGTTCATTTACAGATTGACACTGCTATTCATTTACATATTGAAACTGATGTTCATTTATAGATTGGTATTTTTGTTCATTTAGCTACGGTTTACCTATAATTGTGATTACTTTTCATTCGGACTACTGTTCCATTATCATCGCAATTGCTATTCCCTTATAATTGTGGTTAATACTTATTATGCGAAACTCAGATTATGGATTCCATCATTCTAGATTCGCCGTGTGTTTACATTTGATTTAGTTCAATGTTCAATATTTCGTAGACTTACTTAAGCTTTTCATTCCATCCTTGGATTTCTATTCAATTCATTTACTAGTTAAATACTGATGTTCAATTCCCTTCGGTTAAGATTGCTGCTTAATTCATTCCTGTAGATTAAGCTTTGTTGTTCGATCTGTTCAATAGATTAGTTGTTGTTTCTTTCTGTTATTTCAAGTATTTGCTTTGGTGTGAACAGAACAATCTACAATTGTAGAGAACATTGACTATTGCTATCTAGTTCCCAGATTGGAGATCTTCTCTTTGATTGATTTTCATTTGCATCAGTTTACGAAGGAAAGAGTTATCATTACTGCATCCTTGGCTGATGATTGCTGTAGTTTCTTAAGTAAATGATCTAGTTGCAAAGCATTTGAGTTTCTTTCCATTACATTTAGAGTTTGTTTCTAGCAATTGTTTACTTTTGTAAAAGCGTTATACTACTAGCATTACTCTTGACAAGTGACCCCCTCAGACTGAGTACACTCTTGAGATAACAAATCATACCTGCATTGATAATTAATGTAGGGTAAATAGAGGTTAAAAAGAACCTTTTTGTTGCTCAACACTAACTAGATCAAAGATTAAATTAGGAGAAGAAGAGTTCGTTGAAGCTAACCGAGAAATTGGAAGAGCCTATTCTTAGAGGAGAATGGCAGAAGAAACTCCAAGAGAGAAAAAAGCCCAATTCATGGAAAGCTTTATGACCATGAGAGCCATGGTAGAAGAGATGTATAAAGAGTTTAAGAAAGGTAGAGGTGAAGATTCTTCATACTCCGAACAAGAAAAAGGAGTAGAAGAAACTCTTCTGGTTTCCCAACCAGAAAGCAAAGGAAATGAAGAAAAACCCTCGCCACCGTCTACACCATCATGACCTTCACCATCCTCATCATCTTCCTCCCATAAAGAAAGCCCTAAAAAGAAAAAGAAGAAACCTTCTTTGATTAAATTAGATGTGAAGTTTGATTTGCCAATTTATGATGGGGAATTGAATGTAGAAAAGCTAGATAACTGGATTAGATAGATTGATGTATATTGCAGAGTGCAGAACATCTATTCAGAAAGGAGAAAGATTCAGCTGGCCAGCCTGTGCCTTGGAGGAACCGCCTTGGTATGGTGGGAAGGCAGGACACAAGATGATTTGAAGAAGCGTGGTAAGATTCTTTCTACCTGGAATGAGTTTGTTTCTGCCATTAAAAATATATTATATCAACTAGCTTATATGCAACAAGCTATGATGAGTTGGCAAACTCTTCGTCAATTGAAGGGGCAAAGTGTACAAAGTTACACCCAAGATTTTAGAAAGAGAGCCTTGAATCTAGGAATTTCTTTAGACTCACCTGAAACTTTGTTGAAGTATATAGGTGGTCTACACAGCTATTTAAAGCACACCATTCTCATGTTTAACACTACTAGTATAGATGAGGTATCTGTTCAGGCTACACATCTAGAGGCTAGAGGCAAGAATGTGAACCGAGATGTTGGGGGATCATTAGAACCCACTGCAAGCAAGAAAAAGGAGAAGAAAAAGTAGAAATGGAAAGAGAGGAAGGCCAATGCAGTTCAGAAGACCAAACCTTCGTGCACTCATTGCAAGAAGGATGAGCAAGGTGAAGAACACTGCTAGTTTTTTCATCCGGAGTAAAAGCCCAATAAGTTCGATGGAAAAAGGAAGAATGTTGTTGTAGTTATTAAGAAGGATTTGGGGTTAGACTCAGGAGATGAAACAACAATCACAACCACAGGTATAAAACGTAATAATTCTAAAGCATCTACTAGTAATTCTACACAATCTACTGATAATGAAGAAAATGAGAGGAAAAGACATGAGCTTTTTCATATTAGAGTTATTTCCAAGCATCAAAAGACTAATACATTATTTGATAGTGGCTCATAAGTAAATTTAATTTTTGAAGCAATTGTAAAGAAATTGGGATTGCTAACCACACCTCACAAGAAGCCATATCCATTAGGATGGTTATGTGACAAAACAAAGTTACAAGTGACTAGACAATGTAAACTTAGGTTTGCTATTGGCTCATCATTTATAGATGAGGTTGAGTTAGATGTCATTCCCTTGGATATATGTGGAATTGTTTTGGGAAGTCCTTACTTGTATGATAGGAAAGCTATTTTCTATAGAGAAGAAAATAAGTATCAACTCACAAAGGAGGGAATAGAATATATTGTAAGAGATTATCAACTCAAAAATAATTACACTCACATAAACTCAAGGCAGATGAAAAGAATTGTAAATTCATGCAAGTAATTTTTACTGATGGTTGTAAAGGAATGAAACCCTGATAAAACCAATATATTTGAGGACTGTTATGCTAAATAGAAAGCTGATTTAGAAAAATTTGTTTCAGAGTATGATATGTTATTTCAAGAACCTAAAGGTCTGCCACCCAAAAAGGAAATAGTACATGATATTATTTTGTAGCAAGATGCTCCATTGCCTAACATCGGAATGTACAGGTTATCTGCTTTATAGAATGCAGAAATCGAGAAGCGGGTACAAGAGTTGCTCGAAAAGGGGTTCATAAGGCCTAGAACATCACCATGTGGATATCCAATTGTGTTGGTGAGAAAGAAAGATGGCTCATGGAGAATGTGCTTTGATTACCGAGCATTGAATAAGATAACGATAAAAAATCATTATCCCCTTCCTCACGTAGATGATCTGTTAGATCAGTTGAAAGAAGTTGTTTACTTTTCCAAGTTGGACTTGCATAGTGACTACTATCAAGTCAGAGTTGCAGAACAAAATGCATGGAAGACTGCTTTCAAAACAAAGTAGGGATTGTATGAGTGGTTGGTTAGGCCTTTTGGCTTAACTAATGCACCTAATAATTTCATGAGAGTAATGAATGATGTACTCAAACCTTTTATTGATGATTTTGTCATTTTTTATTTGGTTGACATTCTTGTATTTAGTAAAACATGGGAAAAAAATTTGAAGCATGTGAAGCAGACTTTAGATGTTTTGAAAAGAGAGAATCTTTATGTTAAGCTATCAAAATGTGAATTTGGAAAAACATCTTTGAATTATTTGGGTCATATTGTAACAGTGCAAAAATAAATATCTAATTAACTTTTCTAATTAACATTAAATTTAAATTAGAGTGGCACTTACCTAGCCAGACAAATATGTAATTAAATTCAACAAAGAATAGTGCTTGCCAGTGGTAGAATGTTGGGTCCCTATAATACTAGTGATTACCCCATTACTATTGTAGTTATACCCCTCATTAATAATTTTGTGCCCCTATTTCCCCCATATTGTTATTACTGGGCCCCATAGAATCCCTCTATTGTTATTTTTGTGGCTTTATATTATTATTGTTAGGTTGGCTAGATTATATTGTGACTCCTTAGACTCCTATATATAGAAAGGAGGTTTTGTTCATTTGAATCATCCAAGAATTGTTCATTTATGTAATGTAAAGGAGGTTGGCCCCCTCGAAGAGGCTGAATTCTAAGGCGTTGATCTATCTTTTCTATCTTTTCTTGAGCTGGTTTCATAACATTTGGTATCAGAGCTTTAGATTCTAGGGTTTCGCTGTACCAAACAGGTCATCGTGGAATTTTCGCTAGAACTTTTTTTTTCTGACGTTTCAGAAGTCACAAAAAAAACCCATTTGAGAACAAACTGCTCTGAATCTTGGGACCAAATTTCAGAGCTTTTCGCGCTATATTTGTGGAGATATGATCTGAGGAAGGTGGTCTTTTTTCAGACTATTGAATTACATTCCAAATAGGTTACCTGGGGAAAATCGTCATAACTTTCTCTCTGGGGATCGGATTGAAATTTCATAAGATGGTACAGAAAGAGGACAGACTGTAGTTTCTTTTATGCATTGTTTAGATCCAAAGGTAGAAAAAGTGACTGGTGGCACGTCGTACAATTTCTCTCTACTGAACTAGTCTATAATCAAGTCACTGTCGGAGATTTCACATAACTCTTCCTTGGAGAATCCAATTTGGGTCAAACTTGTGGCATTGGAAAGAGGACACAGAGGGCTACTAAAGCTCACAAATTCAGAACTAGATGATCGGAAAGGACAAAGATACATCAGAGGCAATATCGAGCTCCTACAAAGTGAAGAAAGGTGTGTAGATTTTCTTAAATTTTTGCTTAAGCTTGGTTTGAAAATTTATTTTGAAGGAATTCAAAGGGCATAGTAGAGCATTATTATCGGTAACTGATGCCCCGAGGAAAGGAAATGCAAACACCTAGTAAGGAACCTGAAAGCTCTAGCATGACTCATGAAGAAGAGGAAGAAATGCAACATGATATATCAAAATTACAAGACCAAGTGCAACAACTGTTCCTTACACAAAAAGGAATAGAATCTAAGATGGATGGTTTAAAGAAAGATGTAGAAGCTAAGATGGATTGTTTAAAGAAAGGCGTAGAAGCTAAGATGATTGACGTGGAAGCTAAGATGGATGATATGAAGATAGATTTGAAGACAGACATGGACGAATTGAAGATAAATATGAATAGGTTGCTACAAGAAATGGGCACTAAGGGTGAAACGGTACTAAAGGAAACTCATGATGAGAATAAAATAAACGTTAATCATGATTCCATAGATGCTAATGTTGGATCGAAGACTCACCATATTCCAAAAATCGATATGAGGAAGTTTGAT
>APFE031559029.1:69257-85005 GCA_000404065.3 Pinus taeda
CTATAATACTAGTGATTACCCCATTACTATTGTAGTTATACCCTTATTAATATTGTTGTGCCCCTATTGTCCCCATATCGTTATTACTATGCTCAATAGAATCCCTCTATTGTTATTTTTGTGGCTTTATATTATTATTGTTAGGTCGGCTGGGTTATATTGTGACTCCTTAGACTCCTATATATAGAAAGGAGGTTTTGTCATTTGAATCAATCCAAGAATTGTTCATTTATGTAATGTAAAGGAGGTTTCCCCCTCGAAGAGGATGAATTCTAAGGCATTGATCTATCTTTTCTATCTTTTCTTGAGCTGGTTTCATAACATAGAAGTAGACTTACCGCAAAAAGGTTTTGGGGAGGACTCTCCACCCAACCGTAGGCTCAATTGTGCAAGAATTTGCTACAATTGGCAACCCCCAAGCCCTTAATCAACGTACTACTGCCAGTGATTCCTAAGTCTTAGAACACCATTCTCCCAAGAGAATGAAAGATAGAATCTCAGAATGATGGAATGCAGGAATGCCTCTCATCTTCCTCACCATCTATTAAATAGAACAAACATTGGATGGGAACCACATGCACACACTCCATGTGTCTACATGCGACTTTGGTTTTTAGCTTTCTTGTTTTATTTCTTTACTTTTCTTTTTGATTTTTAGCTTTCTTGTTTTATTTTCTTCTTTTTGATAGCTTTATTGATTTTTTATTGTTTTCTTTGTTTTATTTATATTTATTCTTATTTAGAGCTTTAGTATAGTTATTACTATTTTTATTTTTATTATTTTATTTATTTTCTTTATATTTGAAATATCATTTATTATTTAAACATTTATGATTTATTATTTTTATTATTTATTATTAAGTGATTTATTATTTATTATTTTATTTACTTCATGTTGCCAACACCCTCTGTTGAACTAGTATAACCAACATGCATCGAAAGTCCCCAACACCCAGGAAATCTCAAGGAATCTCTGTCCTTTTTCCCACTTTCGGCACCAGGCTAAGCCTGACCAGGTCTGTATCTTAGTCCAAGGCTGGCCTCAAGGCTCACGCCTGACTCAGACTTCATCTGCCCCAAAGCAGGCATCCGGTCCGATACTCAATGACCCCGGGCATCTCGCAAGGCTGGCCCACTCCCTCCACAACTACTTAGGCGCACAACCCCAAGCATCTAAGTCCTTTACATCCCTTCTAGACTTCGGCATCCCAATCCAATAACAGGCACCTAGCCTAAACACCAGGCACTTGGCCTCCTCAAGATGGTCCCATAACTCTTCAAGAGCTATCTATCAAGAGCTATACACAAGACAAAGGAACCATTGGCATATGTAGTGTTGATTGAGTTTTTTCCCCAGCCCATATGGTGTTACTTATTCTCCCTCGTGTGTATGGGCTCACATGATATCATCAAATAAACTGGCCCTCTCGGCCCATTTGTGGAGTCCTATGAATCATCACATCTCAACATGCATCCAATGCATTAACCATACCATCATAGTATCATAGGAAATAATCCTCTTGCATGTCACGATGAGAACATTCATCTTTGTTAATCGCAACATTATGAATAATAAGGAACTTCATGCTCATGCATGTCATAGATTGTACGAAGCTATCGCATGCTTCAGTTATACCCTCAACATAATTATATCAAGACAGATCATGATTTCACATAAATGAACCACATGTCAATAATCCTCATATTATAACATCATAATTCCTATGCGACATTATGCATATCCTAACCATCATGAGTATTGAACATTAAATACATATCATCATGTTGTAAATGAAAATGTCAATATACCTTGACATAACCTATGCATATCGCTGTATGGATACCTTATCACTATAAGAACGATATGTACATCATTATCTTCCTACCATGATAGCATGAAACATTGTCAATATGTTTTCATCAAGTTGTCACTTACTTTTCAATAATCAGTTCAACTTCTTTCTACTAGGTAGTTGATTATTTACACCAATGGTATAATTATTTAAGTAAAAAAATAAATTAATTTCTTAATTAAAAAAAAACATATATAGACAAATAATTTTATACCTATATTACCTGTGATCAAGGTCTGCCAGATGACAAAAAGGTTTTGGGCACAACTCTCCACCCAACTGTAGGCTCAATTGTGCAAGGATTCTGCTACAACTGGCCACCCCCGAGCCCTCAATCAACGTACTACTGCCAGTGACTCCTAAGTATTAGTACACCATTCTCCCAAGAGAATGAAAGATAGAATCTGCAAATGATGGAATGCCTCCCATCCTCCTCACCATCTATTAGATAGGACAACATTGGAAGGGGAACCACATGCACACACTCCATGTGTCTACATGCATTTTTTTTTTTTATAGCTTTCTTGTTTTATTTCTTTACTTTTCTTTTGATTTTTAGCTTTCTTGTTTTATTAGTTTTCTTGTTTTATTCCTATTTATTCTTATTTAGAGCTTTAGTATGGTTATTACTATTTTTATTTTTTATTATTTTTATTTATTTTCTTTGTATATATTTTTAATATCATTTATTATTTACATTTATGATTTATTATTTTATTATTTAATCATTAAGTGATTTATTTATTATATTATTTATTTCCATTATTATTCATTATTTTTGTATTATTTTATTATTTATTATTTATTATTAAGGGGAGGATATTACATACTCTCCCACTTTAAGGAACTTCATCACGAAGTTAAGTTGAATTAATTTTTATTTTTATTATTTATTATTTTATTTACTTCATGTTGCCAACACCCTCTGCTGAACTAGTATAACCAGTAGGCGTCAAAAGTCCCCAACACCTCAGGAAATCTCAAGGAATCTCTGTCCATTTTCCCACTTTCTGTCCTAGGGTCAAGTTACAGGGGTTGTTCTGTTGTACTCATGAAACCATTCAAATAATTACCTCTTGGGTGGTAACTATTTTAGTTGGCTGCTCTTCTTACAATAGGTATTCAAGCATTTCAATATTTTATTTTTATTTTGGAGATATCTCTTGGTAGATACTACTAAACCAGACCGATGTAAACCTAGACATGATACTCGTCCAATAGGGATCAATCCCATTGTTTATGCCTATAATTCCAGCATTTTATGAACTTTTTTTGGCTCCATGTTTTTTTACTGCAAGTGACCACTTACCTCATCTTTAACTGTAAAATCTTCTTATTAGAGAAATGAGTTTCCAATTTGTAATATTGGGCGTAATGAGTGATGAAATTAACAGGATAGGCTTTCACTTTATGATCCCTGTTTCAACTCTTTTTCATTTTGTGGGTTCTCTACTATCGCATTGTCTCTCTGGAGCAAAATATTCTTCTTTTTTAGTCATCAATACTTACATTATAGGTAAGATAGGAAATTTTTTGTCTTCGATTGTGGGATTTTCATGAGCTATTGCAGTTATATTCTTTTTTGCCTTGAGAAGCCCTTCATCCTTCCTTTATTAGAGGCATGAATGTGGCATTGCTCTCAAATTTCTCTCTTTGGGCATGATTTATAGGATTGACAACTCTCTAAAGGATTTTGTAATTGAAAAGCATGATATTGTTTTGGAAAATTTCATTTTCCATTCCACATTGTAAGGCATGAACTAATTATCGATTTAGATAAGTATGGTAGATTAATCAAAAGTTTATCCATGGATGGCTTTTATATTTTAACAGTTTTCTTAAATTTCACAGTGCCCTTCTCTTGTTGACTACTCTCTCCTGTCTGGCCAAACGTTCTTGAGCTCCTGTCATAACTTAGAAAGTATCATAGTTCATGACAACCTGTGTGATAAAGTGGTTATCCAATACAAAAACTAAAGGTGGAACATCTTCATCTACCACCCATTGTAAGTACTTTATGAATCTAATCTTCTAGAATTAATAAGATCAAATTAGTTATGTTCTATCCAAGGTACTTTTCATTTCACCATTTAATTACATTTTCAAAACTAGGGAGATCAGGTTGAACTCAAGTAATGTGACGTGTCTATGTTCAGCAAATGTAAGAATAAGATGAATTCGGCAAGCCAATGAGAAAAACTATTTTTGGACTTGGATATATTTTCTGAGGCTAATAGTGCTAAGAAGGCATATTTTGGGCAGTATTTGGTCTGGTTATGCCTCTCAGCGCATGAATTTTCATGGAACTCAAAGGTATTGAGTTGAGATAAGAATGCATCTCACTTTTTTTGGTGGTAACACTGGATATTAATTAGAAATAAGGAATTGCACCCGTCCAATTCAATATTCATTTTGATTGCAAATTAGATACTAATGATTATGTAGCAGAACAAAATTAGTCATTTATAATTATACATATTTAAACAATACATATTGTTTTGAGAATTCTTTGGGCTGTAGGTTAATTTTGTGTTGGTCATTTTGGGTATGCTTAGTTTTCAAATTACTTAGTTTTCTGCCTCTGATGTATTTTTGTTTCTCCTATATTTTGTAGGGATTATGATATTACAATGGAAATAAAACCATGAATTTCTGTAGGGTGGAATAAAGAGGATAGAATAATTAAAAAAGAAAAAAAAAAGAATTGGGAAGACTTTACAAGCGGAAAAAGGGGAGATGCCTTAGCATACAATTATTGATATTCAAGCAAGGTTCCAATGTTTATAACAACAATATGAAATTTTAGGATTAAAGTAGCTAATTAAGTTCATAGAATTCGTTGAAGTGTATAATATTAAAGTGGGAAGGTAAATGTGGCAATGTGCTAATGTCTTAGGATAATTTATGAGGGCTATATTAAGCGACAAGTTTCCTTAATGATATTGATGAGTGGATTGAACAACAAGATTGGTAAGGGTTATAGGAATGACCTACAAAATTTGAAAGTGTAAGGACTGTGAATACTTTTAATTTGTCAGAAATGACAAATTTTAAATTGGGAAAATGTTTCAAGGATAGTGATGGTTTAACTTTTGGAAAAGGATATAAACTATGTAGACTAATGAGAAAACATCGAGCATGAAGGCTAGGAATAAATATTGTTGGAAATTCTATAATGAGGCCTTGAGAAGGATTACAAAAGAATGAAAATCATTCACTAATAGAGGGTGTATTTCACTAAATTTCATTCATGGTTTCATGACTAGATTGATGATATAATGAGACTTTTGTAGAAGAAATTTATCTAGTTTATACCATGGCTCATGGAAGAAGTTACCAAGCACACCAAGCATATAAAATGTTTTGATGGATGAATAAGTGTAATAGTGGTTCAATGCTTTACCTTTCAAATCAATGGTAGTGTTGACAAGCCAATAGTGAAAGGCAAATATTAAATATAATAATTGTTTACCATGGGTAAAGGAGATACATTTCATGATAAGTTGAGGATTAAAGACTAATGGAAAAATAATTAAGGTAAAGAGTAAGAAGTTGGTATGCTATTGATGAGTTATGTATTTGGATTGCATAAGTCAATGGATTTGAAAATTTAAGGAATGATTAGGATTGCTTACTTAGCTAAGACAGATACTTTTAAGGAGCATCTAAATCAGGTTTTATTGTTTAAACTTTATGATACATCTAAATCGTACACTATGATTTCAGTTTAGTTTAATTAACAGTTATGATGTTGAGTATAATGTTACATGAAGTATTGTGATATAATGGTAGGAGGATAATGATGCACATGTGGTTCTTATAGTGATGATGTATCCTTATGATGATGATGATATGCATAGGCATTATGATGTTATACTCATTTACTACATGATGATAGGTATTTAATGTTGAATACTAATGATGGATAACGTGGCATAGGAATTATGATGCTATAATATGAGGTTTATTGACATGTGGTTCATTTATTATGTGAAGTCATGATATGTCTTGGATGCAAATATGTTGATACTATAACTTATGATGGTATTTCATGAGATGAAGCATGTGATAGTTGCATACAAATTTATGACATGCATGAGCATGCAGTTTGTTATTATTCATAATGTTGCGATTAACAATGATGAATGTTCTCATGATGACATTCAAGACTTGGCATGTGGATTATTTTCTATGATACTATGATGGTATAGCTAATCTATTGGTTGCATGTTGAGGTCTGATGATTGACAGGACTCTACAAATGGGCCGAGAAGGCTGGTTTATTTGATGATCTTGTGCGAGCTCATACGCATGAGGGAGAATAAGTAACACATATTTCTTTAGATAGCTCACATATTTCTTCAGAGCCACGCATTTTTGCAATATATTTTATGGCTCTCCATTTCTCATCATGCTTCATGTCATTAACGTGATTACTAATAGGCTTGGAAAAAACATCTAAGACAATATTGCATTCGTAATCAAAAGAAAGAATTGAAGCAACAAATTGCTTACTCAATATCTAATCAAAACCAAAATAATATGGCTATTGCCAACATCAATGCATCATA
This sequence comes from Pinus taeda, assembly GCA_000404065.3. Classification (NCBI taxonomy): domain Eukaryota; kingdom Viridiplantae; phylum Streptophyta; class Pinopsida; order Pinales; family Pinaceae; genus Pinus; species Pinus taeda. Next base: position 75,682 of record APFE031559029.1, read on the forward strand.
AGATCTTTACTAATTTTTTGGATAAGGAATGATATTTTTCTATATATTTTAGTACTTTTAGTTATGATTTAATAACATCTGACAAAAATGAACCGACACATCCCACAAAGACTAATTCTAGGAATGAGATCAGTCCTAAATGTGGAGGTTTTTTAAGATAATAATAGACTTCCAATACTGGCTAGATGGATTTTAATTTTTGAAATTATAATAATTGTTGTGCATATGGAAACCTGGAGAACCAATTTTGAATTTTCTGGAATTAATCTTTTCATGGCACATTTTGATATTTAATTTGTGGAGTATGGTTGCTGGCTATAATAGCTGGTAACTTACCTTGGTAGGCCGTGTCTCTTAAATTGTTAAATAACCTTGTAACTACTACTTATTTTTTATTATTACTGTAAGATATTTTCAAGCCAAAAAAAAAGAAAAAAGAAAGATAAGGAACTGGAATTAATAGAAAAAATATGTTTTAGGTTTCGACCGTATGTATATAAAATTTATGATGTGTTATATGCTAAGTTTATATATTGTTTAATATCTCAACAAGTAAGTTGAGGACAATATTGGGATGATGAGGTACAAATCACATATATTTATGTAGTTTTTATTTTACTTTTATGCTTCAATGTATATAAAATCTATGATGTGTTATATGCTAAGTTTATATATTGTTTAATATCTCAACAAGTAAGTTTAGGACAATATTGGGATGATCAGGTACAAATCACATATATTTATGTAGTTTTTATTTTACTTTTATAATTGATAAATTATTAGAATTATATTTTTCCAAGAATAGCATGATTACTATAAATCAAATCATCTTACTTATTCAAATTCTTGTGAACTTTGGAAATTGGTAAAAGTTGGATTTTAATATTTTTATGAGGGTTAAAACAAAGATATAAACATAGAACAAAGGAAATAGATTTATGACGTTTCCATGAAATTAATATCAAGTGATGAATTCATGGAAATGCATCTTAAACTATGAAGGTATTTTTCACATTAGTAATACTTGAATTCAAAAAATGTGCAAGGATGAGAACCATACTTGATTACTTACACAACTATGAGAATAGAAGTACACTCCCCTAAGGAGTACACGTCAAATGAAGTCAAATTGGAAGAAGTAATTATAGCTCTTAAAATAGTATCCATTTAATATTGAAGGGATAGTGAGAAACATGATTGGTAATGGTCACAGTGATGATCTACATAGTTCAAAATGCGAAGAAATTTTGTTCCCAAAGCGTTAAAAGAGGATTGTTTCCACATAACACCACACATTTAAATTTTCCATGGACAATGATAGTAGTAGTATTTCCAACTATTTCAAAATCTAAAATAAATATACTATTTAATGATCAAGAATCTCTTGTCCAACTTGATGAAGAGTGAATTTACGATAAATCAATCAAGTGGTATTGAGATAAGAACTTGACGAGATAAGGAAATATTTTTAGATGAAAATGATAATTGTTAAACGAGGCCCATGTGAAATTTAACGATGTACTTAGATGATTATACCTATGGTGTAAATGGTCAACTTCCTAGTTGCAGAAGTGGAAATGATTATTGAAAAACTAATTGGTATCTTGATGAAAACATAACACTAATAAAACTGATTTGATAATCGACTACACCACAGCACCGAACACTAATAACACTGATGAGATAACATACAGCCTAGATGGATGTTGAATAATCTTAGTTCATAGTTGAATGTTTGTAAAGTAAAAGAAATTGATTTTTTTGATGAATCATCATAAGAATCCTTATCGAGTATTATTCTATATTTGATAAGTATTGAGATGTTTCTCATATTGACGATGTTTCGTGATAAAATGGTAGGAGGATAATGATGTACATGTGGTTCTTATAGTGATGATGTATCCTTATGATGGTAGTGATATGCATAGGTATTATGATGTTATATTCATTTACTACATGATTATAGATCATTAATGTTGAATAATCATGATGGATATGATATGTATAACGTGGCATAGGAATTATGATGCTATAATATGAGGTTATTAACATGTGGTTCAGTTATTATATGAAGTCATGATATGTATTGACGCAAATATGTTGATGTTCTGACTTATGATGGAATTCATGTGATAGCTGCGTACCAATTTATGACATGCATGAGCATGCAGTTTGTTATCATTCATAATGTTGCGATTAAAATGATGAATCATGATGACATGAAAAACTTGGCATGTGGATTATTCTCTATGATACTATGATGGTATAGCTAATGCATTGGTTGCATGTTGAGGTGTGAGTATTGGCAGGACTCCACAAATGGGCCGAGAGGGTCGGTTTCTTTAATGATCTCATGCGAGCCCATACGCATGAGGGAGAATAAGTAACACCATATGGGTTGGGGACAGAACTCAATCAACACTACATATGCCAATGGTTCCTTTGTCTTGTGTAGCTCTTGATGGATAGCTCTTGAAGAGCTATGAAACCATCTTGAGGAGGCCAAGTGCCTGATGTTCTAGGCTAGGTGCCTGTTATTGGATTGGGATGCCAAAGTCTGGAAGGGATGTAAAGGAATTTGATGCCTGGGGCTGTGCGCCTTAGTAGTTATGGAGGGAGTGGGCCAGCCTTGCGAGATGCCCGGGGTCATTGAGTACCAGACTGAATGCTTTCCTTGGGGCAGATGAGGTCTAAGTCAGGCGTGAGCCTTGGGGCTAGCTTTGGACTAGGATACAGACCGGGTCAGGCTTAGTGTGGGAAAAAGGACAGAGATTCCTTGAGATTTCCCGGGGTGTTGGGGACTTTCGATGCCTACTGGTTATACTAGTTCAGCAGAGGGTGTTGGCAAAACGGAGTAAATAAAATAATAAATAATAAATAATACAAAATACAAAATAAATAATAATAATATAAATAATAAATCACTTAATAATAAATAATAAATGATATTTGAAATATAAAAAGAAAATAAATAAAAATAAAAATAGTAATAACTATACTAAAGCTCTAAATAAGAATAAATAGAAATAAAACAAAAAAAGCAATCAAAAGATCAGTAAAGCTATTAAAAAGAAGAAAATAAAACAAGAAAGCTAAAAATCAAAGTCGCATGTAGACACATGGAGTGTGTGCATGTGGTTCCCATCCAATGTTTTCTCTATTTATTAGATGGTGAGGAGGATGGGAGGCATTCCATCTTTCTGAGGTTCTATCTTTCATTCTCTTGGGAGAATGGTGTTCTAAGACATAGGAATCCATCATATCCATCATGAGTATTCAACATTAAATACCTATCATCACGTAGTAAATGAATATGTCAATATACCTCGAAATAACATCATAATGCCTATGCATATCATAGCCATCATAAGCACATAAATCACTTTTGTAACAACAATAAGAACCACATGTGCATCATTATCGTCATACCATCATATCATGAAACCTCATCCAACATTATACTCAACATCATAAGAGTTAATTAAACCATAAATTGAATCATAAAATAAAAAAATAAATCATGATTTAGATGCTCCATAAAAGTATTTATCTTCACTAAGTTAAGCTCTCCTATTTAGTTTACCACACATTTTTAATCAAATAGATATGGAAAATCATGAAACATAATATTTGCATCTTCCGAGATAGTTGGCCCTAGGCTATATTGGTTCCACTGGAACTTGAATTTGCGAACTTACAATTCATTAGAAAAATCAATTTCATTTACTCATATGAAAAGAATAACAACTATCATTCACGATCCATTAGGATCTAGACTATCTCTTTATTACTCATTAAAACCAATAATCTTTATCTGACACAAAGTTAGTAACACCAAATCCATGTGCAATTTAAAAAATAAATTTAATCCAATTCTCCAATAAATTAAAACCTATATATTCCCAATAGTATTTCTTTCTTTATCAATTAAATAAATATACCCCCCCCCCCCCCCCCCCCCACACACACAGACACACAGATATATATATATAATATATATATATATGATTAATTAATAAATATATCATAATTACAATTTAGAAACGATACTTCCATTTTTAAAAATTGACCAATAATTTTTAAAAATAAATATTCCAAAAATAACTTATCAGATATCTCTTTCTATATTTAACTATACCAACTTATAATAATTAAAATTAAAATTTTATATTCCACCTTTTAATCACCATCCTATTAATCACTAAAATCTTTTCTTATTTCTCCATTTTTATCTAAACATAACCCCTTGTATATATACATAACCAACACTTTCTATATTAAACATTAAAATAGTCTAACTTTATATTCCTATGGAGTAGTTATCTTACTCTTAAGAAAAGGCTTAAAATTAACTATATTAAATTAAGATAATAAATATATAAGAGCTAGATTTTATATTTATTAATCAACACTTTTATTGATTCCTTAGTGCCTCGTCACATAACTTATTCCTTTGGTGGCTTGGCACAACTTGATTCCCTCGGTCAGATGACGTGGAAGATATCAAAGCGTAGATTATATGAATTTTGACCAATATTTACTGACATTTCTGCACTGTCAGAGCTGCTTTTGCGAAGTTCAAATTTGAGGATGAGGTCGTTTCATCTAAACTTGCAACTTAACTTTTTATTTAAGAAAAAATGAACTTCTTGTAATGAAACTCATGCTTTAAGTATTAAAGCATAGATTTATACTACTTTAACCATTATTTAAACACATTTCAACGTTCCTCATATGTAGAGCCAATTTTGATTATGAGATCACTCTCATGTAACTTTAACTGTGTAAGCTAAACTAACATAAGTATGACCAGATCGGGACATTAAGTTTAAGATAGAAGTTAAAAAAATTAACTTAAAATTTTCCAAAAGAATAAATTCATTTTAATATTTCTTCAGATAGCAGTTGCTTGGCATTTCTTTGGTATATTATTGCAAGATCACAACTCTCTCAATATGATCTTGACGACTAAGATGTTTTGAACCCATTTGGAGTGCTTACTTAGCTAAGACAGACTAAGTCATGTTTTATGGTTTCAACGTTTTGATACATCTAAATCGTACCCTGTGATTTCAGTGTAGTTTTGAGTATAAGTTACATGAGGTTTCGTGGTTCAAGGTTAATTCCATATACTGGATAAAAGATGTCTAAGGAGAAATGGAAAGGAGAGACTTGCAATTTTTAAGGATGATAAGTAATGATAGCTCATGTGATTATGGCCAACGTGGATCAGATGGTTAAAGTGGTAGAGAAGAAGTATCACAACAAGGGTAAGAAACCAGTAAGAAGAGGCAACCTATTTTGGAACATAATGGAAGAAACATAACTTGGTACTCTAAAGGTATCAGTATAAGGTCTATCTAAGGATGATGCACATAAAGAATAAAATATTGGCAATCAACTAATGAAGTTGAATAATCATCATAATATTGAGGGACATTTTTATGGAATATATCTATGCATAACGGGTAAGAGACAAAGGGATGTTCTATCAAGAAGAAAGTTCTTTTAAAGGTATTGATGAGTGGAGCAAGAAACATGATTGGTAATGGTCATAATGATGATCTACATATTTAAAAAAAAGGGTGAAGGTGTGAAGTTGCATGATCACCAAGTGATAATAAAGAAGGGAGATATAGGAAGGAATGTTGCTAGAAATTTTATAAGGATATCTTGAGAAGGATTGTGTACATAGTCACAAAATAAGTGAAAGTCAATTAATAGAGATTGTACTTGAATAATTTTCACTCATTGTTTCATGTATAGGACTTCCCATCAAGTTAAAAGAGATTGTCTCCACATAACACCTCACATTTAAAATTTTTCATGGACAATGATGATAATAGTGTTTCCAACTGTTTCAAAAATCTAAAGATATAAGAATCTCTTGTCCAACTTGAAGAAGGGTGAATTTACAATAAAGCAATCAAATGGTATTGAGATAGGAACTTGACGAGATAAGAAATATTTTTCGTGGATGAAAATGATAATTTTTAATTGATATATGTATAAGTCAACATGGATCAACAAACTCTCATACCAGTAAATTAAGCATGATAAAACAATGAAATCATGATGACCTAGTGTCTACATATAGCGATATTGGAATCGGTAAGCCAAAGGGTAAATGGATGCAAAACCAAGGGATTTTAATTTTGAGATAATTATGGTATAACTAGTAATATATTAAACAATGAATTTCACCAAAATTTCCTCGGGGAAGGAAGAATATATGATGAGAGATTAAGACTCAAGATGATGAGGCTCATGAGAAAATTAATGATGTACTTAGATGATAATATGGTTGGTGTAAATAATGAACTACCTAGTAGAAAGAAGTCGAACTGATTATTGAAAAGTAATTGACAACTTGATGAAAACATATCGACGATTTTTCATGCTATCATGGTAGGAAGATAATGATGTACATATGGTTCTTATAGCGATCAGGTATCCATACGATAGTAGTGATATGCATAGGTATTATGACGTTATGTCAAGGTATATTGACATACTCATTTACTACGTGATGATAGGTATTTAATGTTCAATACTCATGATGGATATGATATGCATAACATGGTAGAGGAATTATGATGTTATAATATGAGGATTATTGACGTATGGTTCATTTATGTGAACTCATGATATGTTTTGATATAATTATCTTGATGGTATAACTGAAGCATGCGATACTTCCATACAAATCCATGGCATGCATGAGCATGTAGTTCCTTATTATTCATAATGTTGTGATTAACAAAGATGAATGTTCTCATGATGACATGCAAGAGTTGGCATGCGGATTATTTCCTATGATACTATGATGGTATGGTTAATGCATTTGATGCATGTTGAGACGTGATGATTCACAGGACTCCACAAATGGGCCAAGAGGGCCGGTTTATTTGATGATCTCGTGTGAGCCCATACGCACAAGGGAGAATAAGTAACACCATATGGGCAGGGTACAAAACTCAATCAACACTACATATGCCAGTGGTTCCTTTTTCTTGTGTATAGCTCTTGATGGATAGCTCTTGAAGAGCTATGGGACCATCTTGAGGAGGCCAAGTACCTGATGTTCTAGGCTAGGTGCCTGTTATTGGATTGGCATGCTGAAGTCTAGAAGGGATGTAAAGGACTTCGATGCTTGGGGCTATGCACCTTAGTAGTTGTGGAGGGAGTGGGCCAGCCTTGCGAGATTCCCGGGGTCATTGAGTACTGGACTGGATGCCTCGCTTGGGGCAAATGAGGTCAGAGTCAGGCACGAGCCTTGGGGCTAGCCTTGGACTAGGATACAGACCAGGTCAGGCTTAGCCTGGCGCCGAAAGTCGGAAAAAGGACAGAGATTCCTTGCGATTTCCTCAGGTGTTGGGGACATTCGATGCCTGCTCGTTATACTAGTTCAGCAGAGGGTGTTGGCAACATGATGTAAATAAAATTATATATAATAAATAATAAAAATAATAAATAATACATAATTCAACATAACTTCGGATGAAGTTCCTTAAAGTGGGAGAGTATGTAATATCCCTCCCCTTAATAGTAAATAATAAATAATAAATCATAAATGTTAAATAATAAATGATATTTAAAAATATACAAGAAAATAAATGGGAATAATAAAAATAAAAATAGTAATAACTATACTAAAACTCTAAATAAGAATAAATAGAAATAAAACAAAGAGAACAATAAAAAAATAGTAAAGCTATCAAAAGAAGAGAATAAAACAAGAAAGCTAAAAATCAAAAGAAAAGTAAAGAAATAAAGCAAGAAAGCTAAAAATCAAAGTCGCATGTAGACACATGGAGTGTGTGCATGTGGATCCCATCCAATCTTTTCTCTATTTATTAGATGGTGAGGAGGATGGGAGGCATTCCATGTTTCCGTAGTTTGGTGAATTTTACCTATATATCGTTTGGTCGTATGAATGGGAAGACGTGATGCATTCGATATAATTGAGACTCTCATTGCCTTTTAAAGCATTGGTGTTTAAATTTGACAAGTTGAAAGCGAATGCCAAGCTCATTGGGGAACCATGGCAGACGTTTAACATGGCAAGACTATCTTAGGCAAACGGTGGCAAGTTGTGCAGAAGGCTAATGAAGGAATAACTGAAAGCATATTTGAGAACCTGACGTGATAATAAATGAGAAGATGAAGGCATATTTATAGCTTAAAACAATAAATGAACTACACAAATGTAAACATAATCACTTGTAGAATTTGCAAAACCTTACCATTAATTGACCTAAAATAAGCCAAAACCAAAGAAAACAACTTCTAAATTGCAAAAATAATATGCAAATTTGCAAAATTTAACCAGATTTCACAACTTAATCCATAATAGCAAAACCGTTTGCAGATTAGGTTACAATGCTAAGCTTCCAAATTCCTTCAGCTAGATTATATGTGTTCTTGCTTCAAGTTGTTTATTGCAAAATCCACATTAATGATTCAACTAGTGGACTATTTTATAAAATCACCAATCCAGACCAATGTTTGAAAATAAATGGGGCTCATAAATATTGCAGCTGGGGTCAACAAATCAGAAAATCAAGAAAAAATAAAAACAACTTAGTTAAAAATCAGTATGCAGGATGAACAGATTGTTACAACACTGCAAGGACAATGTAGGAATTAATAAAGTTTGAGCGTTTAAGTTTGTTTTGCAAATAGAAGTTTGACTGTGAATGATGTGAAGGTTGATGAAGCACTTTCCATGAAACAAGGGCCAATACTTAGTAATTTGGTTGGTGAAGAAAAGAAGAAATGGAAATTGCGTTTTAAAGTGAATTCTGACTATGTTTCCAACCACAAAAATACTGCAATTTACACTAGTATTGGTAACTGATGCCCCAAGGAAAGAAAATACAAACACCTAGTAAGCAACTTGAAAGCTCTAGCATGACTCATGAAGAAGAGGAAGAAATTCTACATGATATATCAAAATTACAAGACCAAGTGCAACAAATGTCACTCTCACAAAAGCTAATAGAAGCTAAGATGGACAATTTGAAGATAGACTTGAAAACATATTTGAAGAGAGACATGGCAGATTTGAAGACAAATTTGACAAATTTTCTACAAGAAATACTTATTAATGGTGAAAAGGTTGTAAAGGAAACTCATGATGCGAACAAAAGAAATGTTAATCATGATTTCATAGACTCTAATGTGGGATCGAAGACCCACCATATTCCAGAAATTGATATGAGGAACTTTGATGGCAAGGATCCCACAACATGGATATTATAGATGGAGCAATTTTTTGATCTCAATAATGTGAAAAACACACAAAAGGTACGTATTGCAACT
>APFE031559029.1:85684-96181 GCA_000404065.3 Pinus taeda
TAAAGATGGAAGTGTTGTTTCCCCTAGTCTTCCACAACCTATAAGGTTGACACCACAACAATTGGAAGAAAAAAGAGAAAAAGGGCTTTGTTACAGCTGTGATAGCAAATACACTAAAGATCATAAGTGTGCTGAGAAGAAATTATTATACATAGATTGTGAAGAGGAAGAAGAAAAGGAGCAAGAAAGGTCAAACGAAGAGGATATACTCCAGGTTCAAAGCCTAGATATAGAAGAAATGAATCTGACCATATATTGTAATGCATTGGCAGGAATTACCACTCCTCAAGCCATCAAGATAGAAGGAAAAATCAAGAAGAAAAAGGTAATAGTGTTGATTGATTTAGGAAGTACCGACAATTTTACTCATTGTAAGATAGAAAAAGAATTGAATTTATTATTATATCTAGCACCAGAGTGTCAAGCGATGGTTGCAAATGGAGGAACAATAAATTTCTTTAGAAAGTGCCATAATATCAAGCTATCCATGGTAGAATATGTATTGACTAACCCATTGCTTTCCATTCCAATGGGAGGTGCAGATGTTGTACTAGGAGTCCAATGGCTACAATCCTTGGGTACAATAGCTTTTAATTTTCAAGAATTTTTCATGAAATTTTCTATGGAAGGAAAGGAAGTTAAACTAAGGGGTATTGTAGGGAAACAAGGAAAGATAATCAGCTCTAACGGTATGACAAAACTTCTAAAAAGAGAACAAAGAGGTGTAATTGCACAATTATGTTCGTTAGATGTTTCCACATTTGAATCATCTATTTCTCCAGATCTCCAAAAAGTCTTGAACAATCATTCCAAGGTATTTGAAACTCCCAAAGGTCTCCCGCCTATTCGTGATCATGATCATGCTATTCATATGATTCTAGGAAGTGTTCCTCCAAACATCGGCTATACAGATATCCCTATGCCCAAAGAGTGAAATTGAACTTATGGTTGTAAAAATGCCAGAGGCTGGTATAATTCAACTGAGTCAAATTTCTTTCTCTACTCCAGTAGTATTGGTGCACAAGAAGGATGGATCATGGCACATGTGCCCAGATTATAGGGAGCTCAACAAGCTCACTATTAAAGATAAGATTCCCATTCCTGTCATTAATGAATTGCTTGGTGAATTGCATGGATCAATTTACTTCACCAAGTTGGATCTTCGTTCAGGATATCATCAAATCAGAATGAAGACTGACATTCTAAAAACAACATTTAGAACTCATGAGGGTTACTATAAATTTTTGGTCATGCCTTTTGGCCTTACCAATGCACCATCAACATTTCAAGGTTTGATGAATTCCATTTTCAAACCATTCCTTAGAAAATTTGTGTTAGTATTTTTTGATGATATACTAATCTACAACAACTCTTGGAAGGATCATGTTGACAGGGTGCTACAACTATTGGAGGAGAAACAATCATATGCAAAAAGATCCAAATGTTTCTTTGGAGTACAAGAGGTGGAATATCTGGGTCATATTGTATCTCATGAAGGAGTTAAGGTAGACCCTAGCAAAATTAAAGCCATTAAGTAATGGAAAATCCCCACATCCATAAAGAATCTATGAGGATTTCTTGGGTTGACAGGATATTATCACAAGTTTGTTAAGAATTATTGGAGAATAGTAGCACCTCTAACAACATTATTGAAGAAAGATGCATTTTCATGGACTGGAGAAGCAACAAAGGCCTTTGAAAATCTTAAAGAGGCAATGTGCCAAGCACCAGTCTTAACTACACCGGACTTCACAAAAACCTTTATTGTGGAAGGTGATGCTTCAGGAAATGGAATTGGTGCTATTTTAATGCAAGATGAAAGACCCATTGCTTTCGAAAGTCATCCAATCAAGGGAAAGTTTTTACACAAAGCTATTTATGAGAAGGAAATGTTGGCAATACTCCATGCACTTAAGAAATGGCGACCCTACCTAATGGGAAGACACTTCAGGTAAAAACAGATCATGATAGCCTTAAATACTTTTTAGAACAAAGATTATCCTCTGAAGAGGCAAAAGTGGGTCACAAAGATGTTGGGGTTATGACTTCGAAATCATCTACAAAAAAGGGAAGCAAAATGTGGTGGCAGATGCACTCTCAAGAAAGGATGAGGATGTGGAAGCATTGTTGTGCACCATTTCTATTATCCAACCAGATTGGATTAACGAAGCAAGGGAGGAATAGAAGAATGACGAAGAAGTTTGGGCACTTATTCAAAAGTTACAACAAGATTCTAGTTGTCTGATACATTTAGTTGGAAAAATGATTCGTTATGGTACAAAGATCGCTTATACCTCTGTAAGAATTTCCAGCTAAAACAAAAGATTCTTATGGAATTGCACACTTCTCCCTTAGGAGGGCACTCAGGATTTTTAAAAACTTACCACAGGGTTAAGAAGGAATTTTTTTGGGATGGCCTTAAATCGGATATTCAAAAGTTTGTGGCGGAATGTTTGGTTTGCCAACAAAATAAAGTTGAAACAATTAAGACACCGAGTCTATTACAACCTTTATCCATTCCAAGCCAACGTGGGGAGGATATTTCAATGGATTTTATCACAGGTTTACCAAATTCTGAGGGAAAGAATGTCATCATGGTGGTAGTTGACAGACTTACCAAGTATGCACACTTTTGTGCATTATCACATCCATTTAAAGCCAGTATAGTTTCTATTGCATTTATGGAAACAATTCAAAAGCTACACGGAAACCCAAAGATTATTGTAAGCGACAGAGAACCCATTTTCACTGGAAATTTTTGGACATAATTATCTTCTTGTCTTGGTACTCAATTAGCTCATAGCTCATCTTATCATCCTCAATATGATGGGAAAACTGAGATATTAAACAAATGTTTGGAAGGATATCTTCATTGCCTTGTATTTGATAAACAGACACAATGGGTCAAATGGTTGCCTCTGGCTGAATGGTGGTATAACACTTCCTTCCATATAGAAACAAAAAAACCGCATTTATGGCACTTTATGGATATCAGCCACCATCCATCACATCATATTTAAGAGAAAATTCTAAGGTTCAAGCAGTGGAACATCACATCGAACATCAACAACAAGTCCTCCAACTCTTAAAGGATAACCTCGTGTTGGAACAAAATAGAATGAAACAACAGGCATATGAACATGGCATTGAAAGAAGTTTTGATGTAGGTGATTGGGTATTCCTAGGGCTACAACCATATAAGCAAATGTCCCTCAAGCAAGCTAATAAGGATAATAAATTATCACCAAATTATTAAGTTCCGTACAAGGTGTTGGAAAAGATTGGTACTATGGCATACAAATTGGAGCTTCCTGCAGCTTCTCGATTGCACCCAATTTTCCATGTTTCATGTTTAAGAACGGTTATAGGTGACAAGCTCCCAGTTCAAACAATATTGGTAAAACTTGACGAGGAAGGAAAAATTATATTGGAACCAGAAGCAGTCACAGAAACAAGAACTCGACAGCTACGAAATAATTCAATTTTGTAGTATCTTATCAAGTGGAAGAACTTATATGCTGAAGATTATAGATGGGAGGATGAGAATTTTACACAAAATCATCCAAAACTACTCAAGCGTTGAGGAAAACACTTTTTTAAAGGAGAGGGGCATGTTGGGTCCCTATAATACTAGTGATTACCCCATTACTATTGTAGTTGAATCCCTTATTAATATCGTTGTGCCCCTATTGTCCCCATATTGTTATTACTGTGCCCCATAGAATCCCTCTATTTTTATTTTTGTGGCTTTATATTATTATTGTTAAGTCGGCTAGGGTATATTGTGACTCCATAGACTCCTATATATAGAAAGGAGGTTTTTTCATTTGAATCATCCAAGAATTGTTCATTTATGAAATGTAAAGGAAGTTGCCCCCTCGAAGAGGCTAAATTCTATGTCGTTGATTTATCTTTTCTATCTTTTTCTTGAGTTGGTTTCATAACACACTAGTATAGAGTGTGAAAAAGTGGAAAAATTATCTAATGGGCAATATCATCAAGCACTTCAATATTTACACTACCAAACTAAGTTGCAACAATAAAGACACTATAGGTGGATGGGTTTTCTACAACAGTTTCATCTTGTCATCAAATATAAGAAAGGCATACATAATAAAGTTGTTGATATGTTGTCCAGACCAATCATAAATGCATATACTATACTTAAGTATAACTCGGTATTGCATGAAAGCTACATTGAATAGTATGCTGAAGATATAGATTTTAAATATGTATATGCAACTTTAAGTCATGGCAATAAAGTAGAAGAATTGGACTATCATATTAAGGACAAACTCTTGTATCATTTGGGAAAGCTATGCATTCCTCAAATTGAAAGAGTGAAGATAATTTGAGAAGCACACACTTCTCTAATATCAGGTCACTTTGCTATAAGTAAAATAGTTTCACAGCTACAAAGGTTTTGTTATTGGCCGAAAATGCATGAGACAGTTTCTAGATATGTAAGAGGGTGTACCATGTGTGCTAAGAGCAAGCCCAACAATTGAAAACTAGGCTTTACACTCCGCTACCAGTCCCTTCTCATCCTTGGGAAAGTGTTTCCATGGACTTTGTTGGGGGATTTCCTAAATCTAGAAAAGGTCATGATTATTTATATGTTATTGTGGATAGGTTCAGTAAAATGTGTATTTTAATACCTTGTAACAAACAGATTATAGCTGAACAAACAACAAAGTTGTTCTTTCAGCATTTATGGGTTCATTTTGGATTACCCACTTCCATTGTATCAGATCGAGATTCCCAATTTGTTGGGAAATTTTGGTCTAGTCTATGGGAATTGCTGGACACCAGACTGAAGAAGAGTACAACTTTTCATCCACAAACAAATGGCCAAATAGAAGTGGTCAACAGGACAATGATCCAGTTGCTCAGAGGTTATTGCAACAAGCATACTAAGCTTTGGGATGAACATTTGTGTTATGTGCAGCATGCTTACAACTGTGCTAAACATTCTTCTACACGGAGATCTCCTTTTGAGACCTGTTTTGGTTTCATACCCAAGTCACCTTTGGATTTTGTTTTTGGTATGGACGTAGTAGTTGCTAGACACAATGATGTGGACAAAGAAACCAGGTTCATTGAATAAATCCAAGAGATTCACCAAGTAGTGTAGCAACAACTGGAAAAGAGCCAAGCCAAGTACAAGGCAAGGCATAATAAGCATCGGATTGAGCATAGTTTCCAAGTTGGTGAGAAAGTCTGGCTGTATATCAGCAAAGACAGAATGCAGGGTGAAGGAAAGAAGTTGAAGCCAATAAAGTATGGTCTTTTCAAGGTACTTGAGAAAATTGGTGAGAATGCTTTTCGCCTTGATTTTCTAGCTTACATGTGCATCCATTCAGTGGTTAATGCAAAAAGCTTGAGATTATTTGAACCTTCATTAATTGAAGATCCCAAAGAGCAAAGTCAGTTTCCTTCTATTGATGACCTGTTGCCTGAATATCTCAGTGAATTATAGGAAGGTACAATTCTGGACAGGAAGGTGAGAAATACGCACAGAGGGAATGTTGAGTTCCTCAGGATTGGACTCAAACGTTCAAAACCAAGCAATGCAAGATGGATAGAAATTGAGCAGGAAAGGAAACAATATCCTCATTTGATTGGTGCTTAAAAACCAACTTTTGGTGGTCCAAAAGCGTTTTCAGTGGCAAGGTCGTGATCCAAATTGGATCTTAGAAGACTCTCTAATTTTACATGAACTCTTTCAGTTGTGCCAAAAGATTAAAGTCTTAGAAAGATCAAGCTATCAGAAGGAATCCTCGTGATAGTTGCAATTTGTGACTAGCACGGAGCAACGAGGACCCTCAGTCAAGCATGTAGACCGAGGGCCCATGGTAATGCGCGTTAGGGGAAAGCTGGCAAAACCAGGGGTTGTTTCAATGAACAGGAGCAAATTATGATACACGATTAGTGCTAAGTGCTAATTGTGTATCACAGGGCGTCCCCATCAGTGAAGGAAGGCCCCAAAGCACCCGGACCCAAAAAGGCTATAAAACATGAAAAAGTACCGGTTCGGTTCTGGCGGAGCAGGATTCCACAAAACCGGTAGGATATCAGAAGGACCTCGAGGTGGTAAATGGTTTAAACTGAGTCCCGCCTAATACCACACATCGAGTGACACGCATCCAACGGAAGAGAGAGAAAACCGTGTGTTTCGAATGGGTAACCGTGGGGCTACTTATCCGCCCGATATGCATGATGACTATAGGATTTGGGGAGTTCAGATCAACAACAGAGGTGTGTCCCAATAAATGACCGGATTTGAAAAGTGATAGAGCAAGATTATATGGGATTTGGAGTCCGATGTGGACGACGAGTTGGCAAAAGATTCGTGTTTCATGGGCAATCTTGGAGCAAAAGGAAATAACGATCATTCAAACGTGTCCAAGGAACCTGACGCACTCACCCATTGCAGAATAGGTGGCCACCTCCCTATGAAGCGTTATCATGGTGATTGATTACGTAGAGTAGAGGGATTCAGATGGACAGAGGCAGGGGAATCAGAAAGTCAAGAAGCGGAAACGAACAATCAGTAAGCAGATTGGCTTTAAAGCAACAAACTGACAGAAGGAAAAGGGATAGGTAGTAAGAACAATAAGAAGCAGAGCAATAGAAGCAAAGCTGAAGGTTGTAAGCCAAGAGCAGAGAAAGAGCCGAGCTGACCTGTAAAGGCAAAGGCAACATCGAGCCGAGTTAGGACAAAGACAGAGGAGGTCAAGGAGTATGCGTACTCTAGTGAAGACTTGAGAGGTTCAAGTGCGCTCGTCTATAATGCTTGTCATGTATGAGTCTTATATTGGGCTCGTGCTGTTGTAACCAACAGAAGTTTGAGAGTTAGAGAGGGAGAGTCTGTGTACTCATTGTAATACTTGGGGGATCCAAGCATTGTCCCAATGATTTTTCTGTGGTGTCATACTCTGATTGAGATCATGATTGTATATCTTTGCTTCGGAAACATAACAGAGAGGCCACCACTAAAGGCTGGACCAGGAGACATAGCCCAGGAGGATTGGGTGAACTCCTTATTAAACTCATTGTGTTTATGTTTTTTCCTATTATGTTTTCCTTTACTACTTTCCATGCCTGTGTATTTTTCAATCTTATCGATTCGTTGCATAAAATGACATCGGCTAATCCATGCACATGAGTCTATAATACCTTGTTATTTGTCTTAGACCAATAATTTCGGATCAAGCATGTAAGTAGACATGAATAATCTTACTTGCTAATCCTTGCGCAAACTTTGGGCATCGGATACATCCACTTCCAGCTGGAGAGACAACATGTTGTACCAATTGAAAGGTTTTCTTTCACTTTCCAGTTAATCCAACATAGCAACCTAAGTCTTCTGAAAGGCCTTTGTACTCCCTTGTCCATACAAGCAACATGCGAAGATGACCTAGAATTGGTAAGCCTTCTCGAGTGTCTTTGTCATGTATATCTGGTTGGTTGTCCTCCTAAACTTTGATGGCTCCCTTACCCAATGCTTCAAGATGTCTCTTGTGTTCGCGTTGTTGTTGGGAGTGTAGAATGGTGCATCCTTCATGTTCATTGGATGTGGAAAATGGTACATTTGTTGATAATCTTTTGTCCTTAAGCAAGCAAGATCTACTCCATTGACACTGCTCAGTATCGTCATCTCAGGATCAATGTGTGAGAATATACAATGGATCACATCTATCCATGGGAATGTGGGATACCTGCATGCAACATTGTACAATCCTGAATTATGAATATTGACATAGACTTGTTGGTCCTCTAGATTCTCCTCAAAGACACCTGCGCAAATACTGTTGATGTCATGCCATCTGATCTTGATGTGTTTCTCAATGAACAAATGTGTGTCTATATACACGAGCAAGCTCATAGACCCCTGCTCAACCACATCTCTAGTACTTCTTTCAACTTTGTCTTTTGATCTAACTCTCTTGGAGGCCATGATACATGTACTATTGAGAAGCTGTGCAAGAACATGTGGTATCTAGAGGCAAAGAAGACACTCATGACAAGACAATGTTGGCTAGCAACATAGAGCAACTCAAGAATCAATCACACAACAAGCTGGTGACTATTAGGAAAGATTACATAGTATTGACTCTAGGAGGCAGGGAGACTATTAGTTGGAACTACACATTGCAAAGTCTCAGTTGCTAGTGAGACTCATTGCTAACTAGAATTGCACAATGCATAGTTCAGTGAGACTGACTGCTGACTGAAACTGCACAATGCACAGAGCATTCAGGCTGGTTTCCTTGTTGCACAGTTCTAGTAATCAAGTCCGGGCACTTCCCCCTAGGATTACATAGAGCACAACTACAAGCTAGTGTGGGTAGCCTTTGCACAATTCCTAGAGGCAAGGCAGAGCCTTCACTGCAAGGAATGTGCAGAGCGTGCTGGGAGAAAAAATATCTAGGCTAGGACAGATTGGATCTGCCCAATGGTAACCTGAAAATGTGAAGGACTAAATGTGTGTGCAAATCTAGTGCAAATCTGAGTCAAAATACATGCATGCAATTCAGGAAAGTGCATAAATCAGTCAATATACGAAACCATGAATCTCATGAAAAGAGTAGCCGCAACGTCGATTGCCAATGCATAAACGATGTTATGCATGTCACACTAAGGAAAGGTAATGAAAAACTCAAAACAACATTTCTGCAAGGTAAAACACATTAAAATTCCAACGGTCGCTAAATAAAACAAGGGAAAGAGCACTCATACAAGACGAAGAATAAAAAGTGAGAGGAAAAGTAGAAAAAGGGATGAAGATCAAAACTTACCCGAAAAAGTTGTGCCGACTGTGTTGAAGGTTTCTAGTTGCCTCAGGAACACCAGAGCTCCAAGATCAAATGTGGAGGATGAGCTCCGAGGCTTTGTTTAAATATATTTCGTGAACTTAGGATTTATGACATGCATGCTACAAATCAAGGAAAAAGCGACACTTGGTGGGAAGTTTCTAAAATAGACTTTGCATGTAACTCCTGCTACTAAAAATAGATCCCTAAAATATAGGGATGATTTTTTTCTTTTGCTTTTTTCTTTTTTGGGAAATATTCCTGAAATCCTTGGAAGGATTGCACAGTTCTAGAGGGAACCGGGCACCCTACCGACACATGCAACGGGCACACACTGAGGGAACAATTCTGCACTACTTCTGGGTTAAGTGGCCTTGGCTGGCTGGCCAACTCTGTGCAATTTTCTAGAGGAGTGTTGTTGGCCTGCTCTGCATATTTTTGGAGAGTAGTGTTGGCTAGCCTACTCTATAGATTTCTGGAGAGCAATGTCAGCTGACCTTCTTTGCATAGTTTTTGAGTGTAGTGTCAGTTGGCCTTCTCTATGCAATTTTTGAGTGTATCTACGTTTTTGGGATGCTCCACACAATTATTGAGGGGAAGATAGACTGCCCTCCAGTATTGTGCAATTTTTCCAGACAACCCATTAACCGGATGTGAACCAAGTGCTAGGTTAACTTGTGGTTGGTTGATAGAACAAGTGAGTGAACACAAGCTATTAAGCGACAAATAAAAAGAAATAAACACAAGTACCTGATCAGTGCAAGATACCTACTATGATTTCAAGGAGGGAGGCTCCAAAATAAAGCGAAGGAAAAATTTTGGAGGGTGGTTGTAGCCGCTACAACAATGGCGACACACTAGTAGAACTCCAGCTCTTTGTATTGACCTTGTTCATGAAAAGCATGTCTAACTCCTATAGACATGTTGTTCGATTATTTGATCATCATGGCTTCAACGCTAAGCTTGAATTAAAGATATAGTCCCTGCCATTCTCTTGATTGTTCAACATACATACCAAGCCATGTCAACTGAGTTGTTTCGATTCACGATGAGGGGTATATTAGTGCACAATCAATATAGATGTCAGAGTCTTAGTTTAATCTATGGTGTTGCTCCGCTACCAACAGGCCTGGATAGTACCCCGACAGAGTCACACAAGGACACAAGAATCACTCTACTACCAACGAGCCTTGTTAAAACTGTTGGATACCTATACCAATAGGTTTCATATTTCATGATTGGAAAATTCAAGTGCCAAATATGCTCTACTTTGCTACTACATAGATTCCATATTTGCAAGGAAAGACAAGGTGTGTACATGCCTTCATGCCTATTAAATTTTTGATGGATGACCCAACAGTCTAATCTGGATCATGCCATGTTTTCAATTTTTGTTGTAGAATAGAGAAAGAAATCTGTCCAAACTGTTTAATCTTAGCAGATCAGTAGTTAGGCAGAGAAAACTAAGGTTCCCAACTGCTTAATCTGGGGCCTTGGAAGAAATAAGGGTAGTGCTAGATAGAAAATCAAAGCAAAAAAGCCAAGGGAAAAGAAAAGGCACATCAAGGGTCTGCAAGTCCAAGTGCACCCTCCAAGAAGAAACAAAAAATGCTAGGCAAATTAGTTGGGCAGGTAGATGGGGTTGCAGAAGTGGTGTTCCTTCCAAGCTGAACTTTGCTAA
>APFE031559033.1:2439-28081 GCA_000404065.3 Pinus taeda
GGGGAAAAAGAGAGAAAAGTGAGTCTGTTTGTCATACTTTATAACCACTCTTGAACACGACACTTTCATTCACCTGGGTTGGGAAATCCTTTACCTAACAGTTGATCAAACCATATTGAAAGTCTTAAGCCGGTTTCTAGGTATTAAATTTGGGTCAATCATCACCAAACCATCTGTCGTGTCGTTATGTGTTTAAGAGGTCAGTGCAAATAAGCCATTCATCTGAAAAATGTCTGTCATCCATCTTGACCATCCCTAAGTCAGTCCTTGCAACTAAATTTCTTCAACTTGATCTATGATTTCGTGTTGTGGGCTTGTCTACGATGGATCGCTTTCTATCGACTTCAACTCATTATCTAGAAAGATGATCTAGAAATTGTCAGTACCTTGAGATCTGCATGCCTCAATGGCAGGTTTCTCGCCTTTGACGACAGTTTACATCATCGAATTTCGATCAAAGGATTCCATGACATGTTCGACATCAACACATCTTATCACAACTCATGGATTGTACTGAGTACTTTGAGAGCCATTGTCATTATTAGTGGTTTCTCTCATGCTTGTTAACAGTTTACATCATTGACTGGTAATCAAGCGGTTTCTACCATGTTCGACTTTGACACATTCATTCGCATGAATAGAATCGTACTGTTTCGGGAAGTAGAAATGAAGACCCTAGATCTAGTTTCCACCATCCAGGCTACAAGGAATTTTGTATTCATTATACTATGGACTATTCATAAATAGATGGCTGCGTCCATACTGTGTCCACATGTGTCTATACTTATGATGTGTTACAAGATCATTCCTATATCAGAGCAGTAGTTAGTTTTCTAGTCAGTTTTCAATCTCTTAGTCAGTTTTTATCTGAGTATGGGAATGCCTACCTCAGCGATGATATGATCTCATATATATATTTTGCATTGAATGTTTTTACAGGTTCCAACCGGGCTCTCCGCGAGATGATCCTCGAAATGATAAAGTACTTCACTCTTCCTAAATGATAAATGAAATCCTCATCTACTACAGACTTCGCACTGTAGGGGGCAATCTGTTACACAAAAATATCGTCACCTTGATTATTTATAGTCAATATGGGTCTATCACTACCTATACCAGCCTCCTAAGCAAGTCTCAGACCTCAGCTCTTCAAAATAAGCTTTGGAAATGAGAGAAAAACATCAAAAAGCAATGTAACTCTAGTTCCGCAGTTTCTCTCACTTTTGCCTGCGGGCCCACACCCTTTGTTCAGAGTACCTGCGTACTTATACGCTTTGTATGTAAAGGGGAGGGTGCGTACCCCTGTGAAATTCAAAAGGCACAATTTTTATCTTAAAAAGCTCACTTTGGGTTAATTCTAGATGATTCTAGAAGGAATTTTGATGTGGATTGTTCTCTCCAAAGTGGTTCATGCATCCCAAAAGAGAAGGAGCTAATCCCTTGTTAGGAGGAGCTATCCCTTTGAAGGAGGATTCTATCCCTTTGAAGGAGGACCTAGTAACTTCCCTCCGTTGCACTATAAATTGAGGCATTGGGTTAGTGGCTAGAGAGGTTAGAAGCTGAACATTTTTGAGGGTAAATGCTGGTGAAATCAAGACTTCCTATTTGAGCTTAAGAGGAGAGATCACATACCTTTTCGGCTTCATTGGGGAGTGAGTGAAGCTTATCAAAGTAGAGGAGACTTCTTGTTGGACCCTGGGAGGAGCTTGTATAGCGTCAAGGCAAAGGTTGTAAGGTTCTTCTCCTTTTGAATTAATACAATCAAGCTCATTTTTCTCAACAAGTATCTCATGTTATTTGTTTCATGGACTCCTTGACTTTCATGTTAAATATGTTTTATAATACTGGTTATTCAGGTGCTATTTAATCGTTTGCCTTGTTTGTGTTTGCAGGTTTGTGACAAAGGAACTTACTTGGATCAAAGGAGCGAAGGCATCTCCAAACTTGCGTTGGACATGAGGTAGGCCTTAAACACATTTGTTTGCCATTATTTATAAAGCACATTTAGAGAAAGATAGTGTCCGGTTGGTTTGCTTGTCATTAGGTCTTCATTAGATTCTAGGAAGGTCTATCTTGTCCGCAATATTGACTCATTCCGCGTGAGAGTTCCGGATCTGACTTCGGATACATTCTTGCAGCTTGACCACATTGGCCTTCATCATCTTTGGAAAGTGAAGCAGGGCTCCCTTGTAATTCATCGTCTATGCTTTCATGTTATCAACAGTAGTATGTATGTTCTTCAAAATGCATGCTATTCTCGCACAATGTTGCTGCCATTCGTGGAGATGAATGACTGCTTGATGCATGGTACTAATATTGGAGTACAATGTTCGCATAACAGTGTCCAAGGACAATACTTCATCTAATATTGTGTTCTTCAGTTCAGCTTGGACAGATATTTTCACCAAGTCTCCTCCCTGCTTGGCCACTTGTAGTTCCTTCACCATTCGGTCGTTCTCAGCTATGAGAAAATGAACACTTGAGCTAGTGGCTTTGGAATACTGATCTGAAATGATCATAAGTTAAAAACTAATGTAGAATTGATTAGCCATTAATTAATTGAATGTTAGATGAAAGTGCAGAAACCGAGAGAACTGCTTGAGAAGAAAGACTTTACAACAGTTGATAAATACTAAGTAAGATGCAAAATAGAAGTGAAAACAACAAAAGCATAGTGATACCAGACAACAAAATTGATTACGGAGTTCATCCCTGATGGACTACATCTCCGAGTCTACTTTCAAGATGGGCGACTACTTTATTAGACTTGAAAAAAAATAGGTCGATTACATAGTTATTTGACCAAACTGAATGTGGATGCAAGCACTTCTGATCACTATCAAAGGATATCTCTTTGAACTAGCTTTCCAATGCCTATTATGGTTCCCAATTCCGACTCCGGATGCTCCTGTTACACTAAAAAAAAAAAAACCTCTAAACTCTAGAATCTGCATACAAAAACCAAAATCACTGTCTCCCTTGTTCAATGACCAAAACTACCTCTTATAGGCCTACAAATACATTCAAACTACTTTGGACTAAACTTGGCATGAATTATCTGAAGTTTGGGTTTTTGGTTTTGGTCCTACCATGTTCTACCACATTATGGATAAGGTTACATGGTATTCAAATTAGTTTGGAACAAAACTAATATCCAAAACCCAAAAATAACTTTGTATTGAATCTTTAACTGTTGGCAACTTGTTGACCAGGCGGAGGAGGCTGACGGTTACATGTGAACAACCACAAGCTGCCACCTCCGTGCTTGCCCCAACGATCTCGGCTGATGGTGCTCTGGCAGTTTCTATTGACATAACCTATAACCTATTCACATGTTTTACAATCCCCGCACTGTTTCCAAGCTGGAAATTAAGTCCAACAAATTTCTACCATTGTAATTGCTTGTCGTTCACATGCCCACAGTCTATGTTAACTCTCCGCGCAATGAAGGCCCATGGTCTATATTGATGTGACGGTTACTGCTAACCCATCCGATTGACTCCGCTAACATAAGCCGCGGTCCTATCGCGGTTAGGGTTCGAGATTAGGGATTGATATGGTAGTTTATATTGTTTTACAATGTATGTCATAGCCTGAGAGTTGTTTAGGCTTAGGTTTTATGTGTTAAAAGGTTTAGAACTTAGATTTAGGTCTCAAGCTTAGGTTTTGATGGTTTAATACATGGATTTTTAGCATAGGTTTATATGTCTTTGGTCATTAGTTTTAGTACATAGGTTTCATGTGTTAGGTTTTAACACATAGTTGTAATGTGATAGGTTTAGAACTTACAATATTTTGATTTAAAGTAACCCATGTACATATCTTTGTCACAAAGTGACATTTGTATCAACATCATAGGACAACAACCTATATCAACAATCAAACCTTGCAATGGACGACACACCCATGTCGATGATCAACCCTAGGGGAACTGTCAATGAACACTTGTCGACAACCAGATACAAAACCATATCAACTGAACACCATGAAAAATCATTGCCATCACCTGATCAACCATAAACAACATTGTTGAAGCTGACGAAACTAAACTGAATGCTGATGACGACACTGAACATTGATGATGAACCTATGCAACTGATCTAACAAGATCCTCCTGGATCAATCCTCTCCACTTGAAAGCTTTTGGACCACAAAATTCTGACTAAACAAATACTGATGAGGGTAGAGATCCCTTACTATCCACCTTGACTTGGTGATGTACCAATACATTCAATAAATCACATGTAAATGATGACCCTGATGATGTTGACCATGGCACATTTTGGATCAGTGACCTGTTCCATCCATCTGTGTTATCAATAAATCTAGTTTCCATTCAGAGCTTCTAGTCCCACTAAGACTGATAGTTATCTTAGAAACAAACTAACTAAAGTTACTTGCATTTTCCTTTATGAGAAGTAGATGAGAGAGAAGCAGAGAGTACCAACCTCAGTCTTTCGCTTAGCTCCTTGCTTGTTTCCTCTCCCCTTTGATAGATCTTTGCCACTCCTTCCTCGCTTGTCCCACTTCAAAGAACACCTGTAGAGTCAAAGCAACATAATACCATCAAAGCATAGAGATCCACAATCATAAGCAATATAGGATCAGATATATATTGACCACAAAAATGCATATATTAACTCAGACATATAAGAATGTGGAGGAAAACTCAAATAGCTTTATTGATAGAAAGAATAGAAGAGAGGATTACAACACATTGATCTGACCCAGCATCATCCTCCTAGCATGAAATCCCTTCTTCACCTCATGAAAAGATTAGATCACCCAACACTATGATGTTCCACAAAGAAACCAACAACACTTCCTTACAAAATACAAGATTCCACGCTCTGGATCTCTAGGATGAGGGATCCATATATAGATGTTTATAGGTGGCTGAGTCAGCTTCTGGGTTTTTTATTAGTGTCATTTCTCTGACAGTTCTCACTTCCACTTGGAGATTTCATGATATCTTACTCATCCCTAGGTGAATTCAGAGAGGAAAGTGTCACAGGAGAAGTTTTTGGAAGATTCCATGATCATCCACCTTGCAAATTGTCTCTGTCATTTGTCTACTCTTTCCCATCGCACCCCATAGAAGGGATTTCCAGTATGCATCACACCCCCCCGTGTGCATTAGGTGGGATGCATCGCACTTTGACCATGGAGCAAGTGAGATGGTCCAGTTTTGACCAGTTCTGAGCATTTTTTCATGGAGAACTTCTGGGAGATGATGTAATCAGCTAACCTTGTTCCTTTAGGGTATGAAACAACACTTTTAGGGACTTAGAAGCCCTTGGTTTATGGACATATAAGATTGGGGTTGCAATGCCCAAATATGTCTATAACAATTGCCCCCTAAATTATGAGGTCGTAAATCTTTTGATTCCGAGTTAAATGCATTATCATGAGGATCCGAGGTTTTTCGAACTGGAAGGTGACCCATATTAAGATACAATACAATACATTATCTTCATAATATTTTCATGGTCTAGCTGAGGTGAGCATTCCCATGATCATCTTTATAAATTCATTTTTGTGTACATAGGACAAACAATCGTCTGTGTGGCAGACTAGTGATTCTGGTACAGCCATCATGCTTTGGCTTGGATGATTATCTGTGCAGCAATGATGTACATTTGATGTCTTTATTTTCTTGAATATATCGCAGCTCAGATGGATGAAACTGGATTTAGGGTCTTCAACACTCATTCAATCTTCACCCGAAGTACAAGTCGATCCATGTGAAAAGATGTTCTAGCATCGAACATGGAAAGACATCGCCTAATTACTAGCCAATGATGTAAGTTGTTAACAGGCACGAGAGGAATCACCGATAATGATAATGACCCTCAAGGTACTGCAGTACAATTCTCATGGTGTGAATACATGAGTCGATGTCGAACACCACGCAAAATATTTCAGTCGAAGGTCATTAATGTAAACATGTCGTCGAAAGTGAGAAACTTTCCATTGAGGTATGCAAGTTTCAAAGTACTGAAAGGGTTGTTCCTAAATCAACTTCTTGGATAATGCGTTTATGTCGACAAGAAGTGACCCGTCGTAGGAGGGCCTTAATGAATCCCACATCTATGACACAAAATGGAGCAAATGATTTTGTGGAGGTGAAAATGATCTGATGATACAAGGTTCACGATGGCGGTCATGAAAGAATGAAGGGTAAAGGTATTGCAGCGGATGAGACACAAGCTGGGTTGGTGAATTCTTTGAGTGACTTCTCTTGAACATATCGATGACATTGAAATGGATTGGTAGCATTAACCCCAAAATGGATGGTATGGTGGACCAATGGTGATATGACTGGTGAACGGAATAACCCAACTCAACTCAATCATGGTGATGGAGTGAAATTGTCATGTTCAAGAGTGACTTGCTACCAATAAAGTTTCTTCAAGTTTTCTTCCCAAATTTTCCCCAGTAATTGCTGACCAATACCTCTTTATTTTTCTCAAGCTAGAGGAGGATAACATATGCTTGTTCTATAATTTGCCCTTCAGGCAAAACCGTCGCTATGTTTTAACAAGCCTAGCGACAGTGAAACTCATTCTTATCTGCATGGACAAGTTTGTCGCTATTGGTTTTAATGAGTTTAACGACAAAGATAACTCGATCCTTTTTCAATTCTAGAGAGTCTGAAAAGGGAGAGAAAGAAAACTCCAGGATTCCTTTTTTGTCATGTAATCCCTTAAGTCCGAAAAAGTGTAAAATAATACGAAAGGGATGAAATTTCGATAGTTTTAATGAGCCGAACAAGACAAGCACTCGATCTTTTTATGTAGTAATCCCTCAAGTCCAAAAAGATCAAAATCTAGAGGAGTGATAGCACTTCCAATCGTTTTAACGAGCTGGAGAGGCCAATTGCTCAGCAATCTTTTCATATTTGACGAGTTAGATGAAAAGAGCTTAAAACAGACTCGTTTTTTGAGGAACGAGTGATATTTCCAGGTAGTAGTTGGTTTCAGGTAAGGTTTGGAACTTTCCAATCACGACAGTGTAAAGAAGATGGCTAACAGAATCACTCGTCGCATTTGTTCCTTAAAAGGGGTAAACAATCAAATGGAGGCGTATGATTGACTAAAACAGAGTGGAGGTGATGGTAAGAACACGACCAAGGCTCAAAAGCTGATGATAATGTGATCGCAATGGTTATTTACCGAGGGTGGGTTAATTTTTTAATGAGCTTAAACTCTGGTGGAACATATGCTCATTGCTAGGTTTATTATTTAACGAGCTTGAACTTCGCGTAAAACTACTCGTGGCGGGTTTATTTTTTAACGAGCTTGAACTTTGCGGAAACACTGCTCGTGGCCTGGTTCATTTTTTAATGAGCTTGAACCATGCAACAACATATGCTCAGATTCAGTTTCATGTTTACGCAAGCTTGAAACGAAAAACTATGCTTGTTATAAGTTCGCATGCCCCCAACATAGTGACGCAAATCAAGATGCATGCCCCCAAGCTTCATTGCATTCAATGCGGTGGATGGAATGAAGGTTTACCTTCGAGATATTTGAAAGATTCGAGTTGGATTTTATGAGATCGTAATCAAAGACTCGATTTGGAAAGGGATTTGTTTCATTTTTTCAATGAGGTTGACACAATAAAAGAACTATCCTCATTACTCCTTGTTTCATTTTTTAACGAGGTCGAAATGAGATAAGAAACATCCTTGGAATCAACCATATTTACAGTATTTGATAGAAAATCAAAAACTGAAGGATGATTAAGGTTGTTGGAATAATGTTTGTGGTATTCTGGAAGATGGGAACAATGGTGGTAATCTTCCCATGGTGCCTCTCTTATCATCATTGACTGAATGATTCCTTCGTCTGTAGAGTGTACATGCGACCAAGGATCTGAAGGGGTGCCATATTCCTTAGAACTATTTATCCAAACACTCGATGAGCGTTGATTTGAGTTTGCCCCCCAGGCCAAGAAAATTGATTTCTACAATATTTCTAAAATGGCAATGATCCATGTTGACAAAATGTTCGGGAATATTCTTAATCTTTTAGATATAGAAGATATCATATTGCAGGTTCCCACCGTGGCCACTTCCGCCAGATTACTCGGAGGCAGTAGGGAAAAAGTATCCATTAAAGTAGGGTCTTTTAGGAGGCCTACTCCGATATTTTGAAACGATCGAGAGTTTCCATGGATCATTGGAATGCTTCCCGTAACTTGTGAACTATTGGGGAGGAAGGTTTGTTGGTCAACGATTGTAATTCCTCCTTGAAAAGGAAATGAAATCTTTCTAAAGTATGTTGACACAACAGTATCCATCGCATAAATCCAAGGCCTTCCTAGTAGGATGTTGTAATTGAGGTTTCCATCGATAACTTGAACATCAATTTCTACCATTTTTCCCCCCGAGTTCAACTTGCAAGTTACTTAAAATCCTATACAGGGTGTATTCCCATCCATTGAATGCTTTTAACGTCGTTGATGATCGCGACAAGGGTGGTGATCCTAAAGTTTTCTAGCAACTCATTGACATAATACATGTAGATGCCCCCTCATCAATGATTGTTCGATGAACAGTTTTGCTAAGGGTTTTCACTTGAACGAGGAAAGCGAGTTGAGCTGGTAACTGAGGTTCATATCCTTTATGATTAAAGTCCATGAGATTGGAATCCGGTGGGTCAATCCCACCTATTGCTGATAATAGAGCTTGCTTTTGGGAGGGGCAATTTTGCAGTACCTCAAGTGTCGACATAGCGGACGGCGATTGGGCCAGGTGCTCTACTATATTATAATTATGTGCTGCTCTGGCATGAGGATTAAATGTCGATTTGTGTACTAATCCCTTTGGCGGCTTTATCATTAGCTCAGGAATGATGGGTGGCACACCTTCGGTTGAAGTTGTTGTCAAACTACTAGGTTGATCAGTAGCCTTGTTTTTCGACAGCTGTGAATTCCTGTAATCTTTATTCCTTGTCTATATCAAATCATCATTTTGTTGTTTCGAAATGGATAACATAAGCACTTGGGATGGGGAAGCATTATCACTAGCAACCAGATTGGTTCCTGGGTTTGGAAATGGATTAGTCAATACCGCTGAGGTTTTTGAATTCTTAAAGAACTTCTTAAGCTTAGCTTTATGTGGACAATCTTTCGTGCAATGATCCTCATCGCATATAAAGCATGGACGACTGGGTTTCCTTTCCCCATAAGGGTTTGCAAAATATTTTTCATGAGACAAATCATCCTTTTTCTTCTTTTTGCTTTTCCCTTTCTTCTTGCCCCCTGGTTGCTTTGGTTCTTTGCCCTCGTCGGTTGACACGACATTAACCTCCGAGGCAAGGAGTTCTTCATTTGCATTTTGACCAAAAACCATGCAGGCTTTCTTAGATGTAGCCTTTGCAGTTTTCGTGCTCGTCATACCTATCACGCCATCGTTGGCATGAGAGTCTTTGTTTGATTTAGGAGGAGGAGGAACGGAAAACTATGGTCTAGGAACATCAGGGATTTTGTCATAGAGCATTCCAGACTGAGTATATATCAAGTCTAGATATTACGCACGAGCAATGACTTGCTCTTCAGTGACGACTCCTCCCTTTGCCCCATCTTCTATAATAGAAGGTAACAATGAACTAATAAACCATTCAGCTAGCAATTGATCAGGAACATATGTTTTTACCATTCTACGATGACGTCGCCACTAATGAATATGATCAGATATGTGAGTGGTTGTCGTTTGCTTGAAATTGGTAAGAATCTTCGATCCTGTTTTGTACCTTATGGGTAACTGAAAATGGGTTAAAAAGGTTGTGGCAAGGGCGTTGAAGTTATCGAATGAAGCTCTAGGCAATTCGATGTACCATTTTGCTACCAGACAGGTTAATGTTCGCTGAAAAAGGTGAAGACTAATCGAATCATCATTGAGAGTGTTGGACGAACACCACAGATGAAAGGTCATCGCATGATTTAACGGATATTCACCTGGATTTCCGTTGAATTTAGGAATATCTGATAGAATTTTATGAGGAATCGTCGGCCACCAAGGAGCATAAGAAATTGGATATTTTGTTAGCTGAATTAGATTTGGTAACTCTAAAGTCGCCATGAAAGGCAACTGTTGATTCAGGTTTGGCGAAGCATACCCAGGATAAGATAGGATTGCCTGAGCAGTGGGTCTTTGCATACCAGCATAATGTATTTGATGTTGATAACTTTGGTAAGGTTGATGGGCATAACCATTATAGTATGATTGATGGTGACTGTTTTGAATATACAGCTGCCCATTACCCGCAAAGCTTTGTTGCTCAGGTCCTCAGTAAGCTTGTTGGAATTGCGGTTGTTGATGTTTTACCATCCATGGTTGTGAAGCCATTTGTTGTTGTCCAATATTGGCTATCTGTCCAAGATGAGGGGTAATAGTACCCGTTTGAGCCTGAGTCACTCCAGTTAAGGAGCCACTAATCAGTGATTGTGGTTGTGTCGTGGAGACAAGAGGCTGTTGTATAACGACCTGAGAAAATTGAGGTTGTCATACAACAGGCAACACTTGTACTTGCGACACCATCACAATAGCCAGTGTAGTGGGAATATTCGACATGGGTAGACTTGGTTGCATTGAATATACAACTCTTGGCTGTTGAGGTAGTATTGGCACCCAACCACTGGATGTGATTCCAACTTGACCTGAATTTTGTTGTGAACTCTCATATGGTTGTTCTCCCAGAGGGAACAATGAAAGGGCATACTGCCCCCCATACGGTGGCAATCCAGTGCTCAAAGGAA
Source organism: Pinus taeda (assembly GCA_000404065.3). Taxonomy (NCBI): domain Eukaryota; kingdom Viridiplantae; phylum Streptophyta; class Pinopsida; order Pinales; family Pinaceae; genus Pinus; species Pinus taeda. Next base: position 13,204 of record APFE031559033.1, read on the forward strand.
ATATTTGCCTTTGGAGACCGGACTGCCCAAATTGATACTATTGTGAAGGATCAATTTGTTGAGACTCAACATAAGAAATTCCAGATATTTTTCTGGACGAACAAACAGGAACAAACCATACTGTCGAAATAGTCCCTAGGTGGACTTCCTCTAGCATTTGAGACCTAATTGGGACAGATGGTATACCAGCAAACATTGTCAGAGTGGCAGTAGGAGGTTCTGCTACCACTGTATCGGATGATACAGTCCTAGATGTTGATGGTTGTCCAGACATATTGATTCTATCCAAAAGACTTCCTAACGATTCTATAGGAACTTGCAATGAAGGGAGATTAACTTCTAACATAGAAGGATATATGGTGATCCCAGTTCCGAAATGCAATGGAGTATTGAATGGAAGATCTTCCACAATCTCTTCTATAGCAATCAATCCAGGTGGGAGAGGTAGACCATCAGGTCCATAAAATATTTATGGTGCCAAAGAAGATGTAGACTCTGCAGCGACAGATGTTGGAGGGGTAACACCTTTCGAATCAGCCCTAAATGGAGCCGGTTTAGAAATAGAAGTGTTTACCACTACACTAGGATTAGTTCTAATGTCCTCTTGTGACTGCATAACTTCTTGTGTAGAGGTAGGGATACCATAAATGGTTGGAGTAACTGGAGTCTCTAAGGATGTTGGAACAAAAGTTTCAAGCAAACCAGGGGACTTTCACCTAGTTAAATGAGTTCGCTTGGCCCGGAATAGTTTCGTTTCTAGAGTCAAAGATGGTTGACTCATTAGTCTCAGTGAATGACGGGGTTTCGATTGACTTTCTTCCACGATTGTGGATTACTTGATCAACTCAAAGTAAAAGGGGAATATGTGCTTCCGAATTAAATGAATTTTAGACGCTTTTACACAACTCGCTTTTTCAATTTTTAAGAGTCGAGAAAAAGCTAAAGATGACTCTAGTCACCTTCAATTTTTAATGAGCCTGAAGTGACAAGTGCCCAGATGGACCTTTTCTTATAAGGAGTCTGAAAAGGAACGAAAGAGACTACTCTAGAAATCTAGACAAAGGGATTACCAAACCAATCGGATTACTTTTTACGGTACGGCATCCAATTTTCCTGAATGCTGTGTTCAGTGCATTATGATTGATCGGCGGCAGACACAGCTTCCTAAGGATAAAGGATATAGCCTATTGTGGTCTCCCAATATATACTCGATGGTATGTGGGAGCACAAGTTTGTACTAGCGCTTGTCGTCTCAAAGAGGAGGAATCACCCAACCTACGATGAAAGTGATAGTTACCAGGCTTTACAACGCCAGAATACATCTCTAGCCTAGACTTATAAATGTTGTTCGTTAGGTTCCAAAGCGTGTTTATGTTCATTGAATTTATTTTACAATTGATATTTCTTAGGAAGTTTTCATTTAAGGTTTACCACATGATGTAGATATACAATTCCTAAATATACAATCTAAGATGATAAACAGTCGTTTACTCTTCTCTTTGCAATGAAAATCCTAGCTACTAAGGAAAGAGAAGCGAAATTCTTTCAACATAGAGCACAGAGCACACACTAGATGCACTATCCTAAATCAAAATCAACAAGCAGTCTAAATGCAAATGCAAATGTATGTATTTGTTTTCCACTTTATTAATGTGTGGATGACAAAAAGAATGCTAAGTACAAATCTGAATTATCTTTTCTTTCAAAGCGATAGTACTAACAATTTTCTCTTCAAAATACGAAAGGAAGACAAGGACGACACTTTGTGATTTTTGAATTGAAAACTCCTTTCGACACTTGAAATACTATTAATTCAAATCAAATACAAGAGAAACAGTGTAATTGACCATCAAGAAGAGTAGACTTATTTTCTTTGACTGAAAACGACACTTTTGAAACTTTCAAATCAAAAGACGACAGTTCGATTAAGCTACTTCTTTGTAAAGGAGAACTGTAAATGGCGAAAATACATAAAAACATTTACAATTATTTGTACAATGGAGGCTGAATAATGCAAAGGAAGGGAGTTTCTACAGTGGTATACTGATCACAGACAGCAAAACTCCTGAATAAAGCTGAAGAGAGTGAAGAAAACCAAAATCTGGACGCAGAAACAGTCTTATCTGATCATCGCACCTATAACATAGGGAAACAAGGATGCATCTCACCTACAGCACACGGGAGGTGCGATGCATCCAGACTGTCAAGAGAAGATAGTGCGATGGTCCAGGGACAAGGCTTTAACTTGGTTTTTGGTCATAGTTTACAGCTTAGTTCAAGGATTTAGGTTGAGCTAATGATAGTCAGTAAATACAAATCATAGGGGCTGATCTAATGAGGTTACTCGACCCACCACCAGGGAAATTAGGATGTTTGCAAATCAATTGTTCAGTTTATAAACAAAACCCGGAGATGGACTGAAGCAGCATTGATCTACTTTGCACTTGCATAGAAAATGCAGTTCGAAGGCTAGTTGGCTTAACTTCAAGGTCCATCTGTAGTTTATAAAGCAAACAAATATAAACAAGTAAACACATTATTCGCTCCCCAGTGGAATCACCATTTTGTTATCAAGAAATATAGTGTCCATTCAGAGCTTATAGTCCCACTATGACGGGTAGCTATCTTAGAAACAAACAAACTAAAGCTACTTGTGTTTTCCTTTATGAGAAGTAGATGAGAGAGAAGCAGAGAGTACCAACCTCAGTCTTTTGCTTGGCTCCTTGCTTGTTTCCTCTCCGCTTTGAGAGATCTTTGTCGCTCCTTCCTCACTTGTCTCGCTTCAAAGAACACCTGTAGAGTCAATGCAGCATAATACCATCAAAGCATAGAGATATACAACCATAAGCAATATAGGATCAAATATGTATTGACCACACAAATGCATATATTAACTCAGACATATAAGAATTTGGAGGAAAACTCAAATAGCTTTATTGATAGCAAGAATAGAAGAGAGGATTACAACCCATTGATCTGACCCAGTTTCATCCTCCCAACATGAAATCCCTTCTTCACCTCATGAAAAGCTTATATCACCCAACACTATGATGTTCCACAAAGAAACCAACAGCACTTCCTTACAAAATACAAGATTCCACCCTTTGGATATCTAGGATGAGGGATCCATATATAGATGTTGCAGGTGGGTGAGTCAGCTTCTGGGTTTTTGATTAGTGTCATTTCTCTGATAGTTCTCACTTCCACTTGGAGATTTCATGATCTCCTACTCATCCCTGGGCGAATTGAGAGAGGCAAGTGTCATAAGAGAAGTTTCTGGAAGATTCCATGATCATCCACCTTGCAAACTATCTCTGTCGTTTGTTTACTCTCGCCCATCGCACCCCATAGAAGGGTTTTCAGTATGCATCGCACCCCCTATGTGCATTAGGTGGGATTCATCGCACTTTGACCATGTAGCAGGTGAGATGGTCTAGTTTCGACCAGTTCTGAGAAGTTTTTCATGGAGAACTTCTGGGAGATGATGTAATCAGCTGACCTTGTTCCTTTAGGGTATGAAACAACACTTTTAGGGACTTAGAATCCCTTGGTTTATGGACATATAAGATTGGTGTTGCAGTGCCCAAATATGTCTATAACAATCTGCAATATGAAAAACTTGAGACGATGGTCAAACACCTTGTTATTAACATGGCAATTAGTTTATTTCCATGAAGAACCATGAGTTAGTGATTCATAATCATCTTTGAAAACAGTCTCTACAAGATATTTCTCAATACCATTGGCATGTATTAACAATCTATTTTGCAAAATGAAAACAATCAAAGATGTTTTTGACATCAAACCAGCTACTTGACTTGACATACTTTCCTGCTTCTTGATTACTAAGTGAACTTGTTGCATTAAACCCATCAAACTGTAAGGTGAAAATTGTTGCAACTTAGTTTGTCTTTGAAAGTATTGAATTAGTTTTTGATTTGTTTGAATCACTTTTCCCTTATTCATTAAATGATGTTTCCATTGATTAGCACTTCCCCTGATGCATTAGTTTCCATTAGATACTTTGACACTGCTTTAGAAAAGGCTTTGATATGAAAACAAATGGGCTTCCTCTCACTTGAAAAGAGGTTTCCAAACTATTCGTAACATGAAATGGTGACACAGAAAAAGAGAAATTTAACACCGACTTTCACTAATACTGACATGTATCTCGATAACTGTTAATTTCCAAACTTGGACTGAAATGATTCATTCTGACATTAGGAAGAGGAGCTTTAGGCACAAACTATAATTCATGTTGTATTCCCTGCTTATGAGTAAGATGTTTGATTTTACATAGAACTGGAATAGTTTCTATCTCTTTGATCAAACTATATTTAAGTTGAGACTCATAACCTGAACAAGCATCATGTTGATTGTTATGTTGTTCCTTTACACACATGATTACAAATCTTTTATTTGAACTTATTAATTGCTTCATCTGATTAGCAACAATATTCAAATGATTTTTGTTTTGATGTGCCCTAACAATAAATTCAACCCCATCTTTCTTAAGGTGATATTTATGTTCTCTCCTATAAAATATTGCGTCACGATCATAAAGATAAGGACTTCCTAAGACAACTCCACATATTTCTACTAGAACCACATCTAATTCCACTTCATCAATGTAATTAGATGTAATGGAAAATCTTAATCGACACTATTTTGTGACTTTTATCTAAGTTGATTTGCTTAGCCATCCTAATGGGTAAGGTCTTGGATGATTCTGTGTCTCCAAACCCAAACTCTTAACTAAATATTCAGATATTAGATTGGCATGTGATCCACTGTCAAACATTGTATCTATCTTTGTATGCTTAGAAGTTATCCTTACGTTAAATAATTCAACTATTTTATCCTCATTTGAAGGATTTATGTTTGATGAAGATGCAATATTTTTTGAACTTGAACCAGTGTTAGAAGCTTTACCTCTCATAACCATAGCAGTTATCCTCCTTTCATCACCAGAATTTGAACCTAGATCTTGTTGTACTGCTGCAATTGCCTTCTTTTCATCCTTCTCCTTAAGGAACTTTTTGGGCTTAAGTTCTGGATGAAGTTTCCAACACTTAGATTCATCATGATTGATTCTCTAGCAATGAGAACAAGTAGGTATTTCCTTCTGAGCTATCACTGATTTCTTTCTTTTCGAATTGTTCTTCCCTTTATTGTCATTGGAATCTATGATTTCCAACTCTTTGGATGATTACAATGAAAACTTGAATGGTTTGCCACCTAATTCAATATGTATGGCCTAAACACACACTTCATCAAAATCATTAGGATTAAACATCAATAATGTATGCTGCAAATATGAATGTAAACTGCCAATGTATTTTAATAAAGTTTCACGTGTATCCAATGAAATACCAAGTGCCAATGCTTTCTTTCTGAACTCCTGAGTAAACTCCTTAACACTCTACCCTTTCCCTTGCCTTAAATGTTGCCAATCAATAATAGCTTGTTGCATGTATCCCAAAGGATAGAACTGTTTCCTAAGAGCTTCTAAAAACTTAGACCATGAAGAGATGATTTTTCCTTTTCGCTTTACATCTATTTGAGTTTTACTTTCTGACCAAATTAATTTTTTTCCCCCATTCTAAGTGTAGCTATCTGAACTCTCATTTTATCATCAAAAATGTTATGATTGCGACAATACACTCCTAACTTCTTAATCCAATTATCTAGCTTTTCAGGATTCATTTCACCATCATAAATAGGTAACTCAAATTTTACATCAAGTTTCAAAAGAGAGGTTTTCTTCGGTTTCTTTTCTGTTTTAGATTTTGTATCGGAAGAAGAAGAAGAAGAAGGGGATGATGGAGATGATGGAGGTGAAGGAGTTTTATTAGCCTTGCTTTTACCTTTGTCCTTCTTTGATGTCTTTGAAGAGGAAGTTGCATCTTTGTATAGTTCTCCCAACATCTGATGCATAGTCAAGCATGCTTGCTAAAACTGTTCATCTCTCATCTTAGTTTCAATGTTTTCACCTACATCAGATCCTGTCATGGTCGACTTATGAATGACTCATCGTTTTCCAATCTCTAGATCAATCTGCTCAAGGATTCCTTCTCCTCATTGCGACTTTGACCTGGTTAACATTCAATTGCAAATTCTACAAACGCAACCTACTTTGATACCAAATTATATGATCTGAAATGATCATTAGTTAAAACTGATGTAGAATTGATTAGCCATTAATGAATTGAATGTTAGCTGAAAGTGCGGAAACCAAGAGAACTGCTTGAGAAGAAAGACTTTACGAGAGTTGATAAAACATAAGTAAGATGCAAAACATAAGTGAAAATAGCAAAAAAAACAGTGATACCAGAAAACAAAATTGATTACAGAGTTCGTCCCTAATGGACTACGTCTCTAGGTCTGCTTTCAAGATGGGCAATCACTTTATTAGGATTGAAACAGAAGAGGTCAATTACACAAATCTTTGACCAAACTAAATGTGCACACCAAAACTTCTGGTCACTGTCAAAGGACATCTCTCTGAATCATATTTCCAATGCCTATCATGGTTCCCAATTCCGACTTCGGATGCTCCTATTACACTAAAAACAAAACAGCCTCTAACCTCTAGAATCTGCATACAAAAACCAAAATCACTCTCTCCCTTGTTCAATGAACAACACTGCCTCTTATAGGCCTACCAATATATTCAAACTACTCTAGACTAAACTTAGCATGAATTGGCTAAAGTTTGGGTTTTTGGTTTCGGTCCTACCATGTTCTTCCACCTTATGGATAAGGTTACATGGTATTCGAATTAGTTTGGAACAAAACTAATATCCAAAACCCAAAAATGACTTTGTATTAAATCTTTAACTGCTGGCAGCATGTTGACTGGGCAGAGGAGGCTGAGAGTTACATGTGACCAGCCACAAGTTGCCACCTCTGCGCTTTCCCCGGTAGTCTTGGCTGACAGTGCTCTGGCGGATCCGGTTGACATAACCTATAACCTGTTCACATGTTTTACAATCCCCGCATGGTTTCCAAGCCGACAGTTAAGTCCAAAAAATATCTGCCACTGAAACTACTAGTTGTTCACATGCCCACAATCTATGTTAACTCTCCACACGATGAAGGCCCGTGGTCTATATTGATGTGACAATTACTGCTAACTTCTCACGTTGACTCCACTCGCATGAGCCACGGTCCCACTGCGGTTAGGGTTGGCAGTTAGGGACTAATATGGTAGTTTATATTGTTTTACAATGTATTTCATAGCTCGAGATTTGTTTAGGCTTAGGGTTTATATGTTAAAAGTTTTATAACTTAGATTTAGGTCTCAAGCTTAGGTTTTGATGGTTTAATACATGGATTTTTAGCATAGATTTATATGTTTTTGGTTATTATTTTTAGTACATATGTTTTATGTGTTAGGTTTTAATACATAGTTGTAATGTGATAGGTTTAGAACTTACATCATTTTGATTTAAAATAAACCATGTACATTTATTCATCACAAAGTGACATTTGTACCAACATCACAGGATGACAACCTATATCTACAATCAAACCTTGCAATGGACGACACACCCATGTCGATGATCAACCCTAGTGGAACTGTCGATGAACACTTGTCGACAACCAAATAAAAAATCATATCAACTGAACACCATGAAAAAACATTGCCATCACCTAATCAACCATAAACAACATTGTCGAAGTTGGTGACACTGAACTGAATGCTGACGACAACACTGAACACTAACGATGAACCTGTGCAACTGATCTGATGACATCCTCCTGGATCACATACACTCTAGTTTCATCGACCAAAACAGCCGGATGCTTGTGCACATCAGTCATGATCACTTGCTCTTCAAATTGTGCAGGGGATGTTTAGTCCTCCGGAGTTGGTACTCTTTGAGACTGCACAACACTGTGATGAGATTCGTCAAAGGATATGTTGTGCATCTTTGTTTCTGGTTGACCACCAAGGATCTCAGTGCCTCCTTGGTCATTTGAGACTTTCTCATCATTTGGATGCAATGAAGTAGGTGAGTCAACCTCTTTGTGGTGAGACATGAGGTCGGTGTCCTGTTCCAACTCTTGTTGTTCCATGTCTACATCCAACTTTTCTAGCGCATGTTCTATCTCATGAACAAAGTCTTACCCCTGCAATGGTTCACGATGTTTTCCTAATGCTAGTTTTTTATATGATTCAACCACTTGTACGGGTGTTGGTTCATCTATCTGTACGTGATGCGCTCCCTACTAAATCTGTTGCTCTTGTTCTTTCCAGAGTTACTCCCTCAGCTCATGCAACTCCTCTAATTCTTGCGTTCTCTTCTCATCCCTCTACCTTCGCGCGATTCACTTGTCACGTTGCTGCCTCTTCACCTAAATAGCCATAGCTACTTGTTCTACACATGGATCTACTCAAAATTTTTAGCTTTGCTCTTCCTCCATGTGGTCAAAAATCTTCCTCTTCCCTTTGTAACACAAAGGTATGCTTGGCTCTGCTACCTCTGTTGCTCCTACTACTGTTTCTACTGTTGGTGCTCTCCGTGATGCTGCTTCATGCTACTTTGCTAACCACTCTATGACAAAGCTGACCTATTCATTGGGTCTGGAGGAATTGTAATAGTATCTCCATGAGTCCTCCTCGGCCCATTGACATGCTCCATGGATCCAATTGAACCGAACTCTCGTGCAATGATCCTTCATAATGCAATGTGGGTCATACAGGTTGAATCTTCGAAGGTCGAAAGTATACTTCCTCATCTTCTCTGCTTCCACTTCTACTTGCTTGATACTCGGATCTCATATAACCCAATATGCAATGGAAGAGTGGGCCAAGGTGCCTTCTTCTTCTACTACAATCTAGATATCAATCCTGCCGAGATGTGGTATGCTACCTCCTACATGAAAAGCATGCCCAAGGTGAAATTTGGTAGAACATGCAGAGACTTCTCTACACTAAACACTCGAATGAACGTGTCGGACGGTGAGGCATACCAATCTGAAATTCCTAGCAATGCCTTCACTGCTTCCTCTGGCATGCAAGGTGGATCATGTTCGAATATCAACCTATATACTGGGGTGAAAAAATGGTCGAACAACCGCATGATCACTCCTTTGAAGCTACATTCAAACAACAACTTGAAATACGTGTTCACAACAGTCTTCGTCAGTGACCATGCCCATTCCAAGCCTAGGAACTCATGTCTAGCACAAAATGCATCTAGAATGTCAACAAACATATAAATATATGAATGCATACCATCAGGAGACTCTCGAGCCTTCATGACTTTCTCCTTCAATTGGTGAGCCAGTATGTCGAACCAGTTGCATGGTCTTCCTTCTCTAGCTAGTTGGTCCAACGCGATCACCCAACTCTGAGGGAAGGTATGAGTGCTTGCTTGGCCACTCAGTCAACATGCGAGTATGACTAAGTATTGGAACGCCTTCCTCAATATATTTTTGTCGTAGATCTGGTTGGGCGTCATCCTGAAACAGGTTGGCTCCTTTATCCAATCCTTCATAATGCCTCTAGAGTGAGCTTTGTTGTTGAGCAAGTTGAATGGAGGAGTCATGACAATCATGGGCTCAGTCATCTAATACATCTCATTGTAATATCATGCCTAGAAGGTTGCAAGCTTCATCCCACAGACACTGCTCAAGGTCATCGTCTCGGGGTCAGTGTGAGAAACGATCTAGTGAATCATGTCCGCGCATGGGAATGTGGGGTATCTGCATGCAATCTAGTACAAGTTGGACATATGAATGTTCACGTACACCTGACAATCTTCAAGGTCTTCCCCAAAAGCACTTTCAAATGTTTCATTCACCTCTTGCCACTTCATTTTGATGTCCTTATCTAGATACAACTTTGTATCTTCGTAGATCGACAGACTAGAGGACACATGCTCAACTGTTGCTTCAGCTGCAATACCATCAGTGACTTGAGATCTCGTTCTCTTGGAAGCCATTGAGGCAAATGAACACCTGAAAGATCTGGAAACAAGAAGCATGCATGGCAAGAAATATGTCAGTGAAAACAAAGCAAATTCGGGGAAGGAATTAGCACATACCTAGGGAACTGATGAGCAAGATTACGCAAATTTCACTGGGAGGTTGGGTGACTGGCTACCAAAACTATGCAAAAGGAATTTTGGGATATCTGGGAGGTTGGACTAGCTGTTGGATTTGCAAAATGCGCAATCCAGTCAGACAGCTAGCTGTTAAGATTGCACAATGCGCAAGTCTAGCTAGGAAGGACTGTTGGCCCAAGGGTACATTTGCGCAATTTTTTGGGCCAAGCAGCCACTATCCTCTAGAAATGCGTAAAAAGTACTAGATGCTGGTGCTGGTCAAGAATGTGCAAATCTGGAGAGGAAAGTGAGCCTTCCTTCTCCAGATTGCGCAATGCAGCCTTGGTGAAGGCAAAGCCTGGGCCAAGGTTAACCCGACTTGGTGATGGGAAACTGAAAGCAAGTAAGACAATGAGATGCATGGTGACACTAAGTGATAGCAGAAATTATTATCATTTCATGCAAAACATGATTGAAAAAATCAACAGACAAATCAACGTGCATGTGGGTGAGGCAGTTTGTTGGTTAGGCAAACATCCGTGCAAAATCGTTTCACGCATGCGACAGCAGTGAGATAGAAATGAAAAAATAAACAAAGCTAGGACAAGCTATAATATATGTAAACAATAGCATAAATTCAAATAAATCAAGCAAACATCACTCACACAAGCGAATACACAAAAAGCGACAGAAATGTTGAAAAAGACAAGTTGACGCCACTTACCCGTGAATAGTTGAGCCAAATGTGTCGAAGAGTGTTAGATGTGTTGTGGGATGTCAAAGCTCCAAGATTGATGTGAATGAATGAGCTCTGATGCGTAGAATAAATAAGTTCGGTCTTATGACATGCATCCCACAAATCTAGGAAAAAGCGACTCTTGGAGGGAAACTTCTAAAACAACTTTGCATTTAACCCCCATCTGCTAAAAAATATCTCCCTGAATCATGGGATGCCTTTTGCATGTTGTCTCTTGCTATTCTAGGAAGATCAAGTCATGCATGCATGCAAGTCAAGTTTCCCCGGTCCTGGGTGGAACTGGACAACCATACTGTCCATGCATGCAAGTGCTCAACTGCTTGGGAAAAATGTGCATTCCTGGATGGGAGTTGGGTTTGACTTCCTAGAAGGTTTGCACAATTTCTGGGCAAAGCAGCTAACTGCTCCCTAGATTTGCAAAAATCCTAGGTTGTACAGCCTGTTGCTGGGAAAATTTGTGCAAATCCTGCTGGGAGGGTTGGTTGGCAGGATTGCACAATCTTGGAGCTCAACAGCCTGTCAGAGAGGATTGCACAATTCTTGGAGGGAAGGCTAGTTTCCCTCCATAAATGCGCAATTTTCAAGGGGAAGCTACTCAGCTTGCAGCTGGACCAAGTCCAGGTAAGTAGCCTATAAGGGGACTGGATCAACTGTGATCGACAGGCTGCCTTTGTGCGAGGAAAACATTGAAGCTTGAGTACTTGACGAAGCAAGACAAAGTGTTATGTAAGGTTGGTAGGGAGGCTCCAAACCAGGCTAAGGAAAAATTTTGGAGGGTGGTTGTAGCCGCTACAACAAGTTCAAGCAGTGGAAGATCACATCAAGCATCAACAAAAATTTCTCCAACTCTTAAAGGATAACCTCACTTTGGCGCAAGATAGAATGAAACAGCAGGCATATCAACATTGTAGTGGAAGAAGTATTGATGTAGGTGATTGAGTATTTCTATAACAACCATACAAACAAATGTCCCTCAAGAAAGCTAAGAAGGATAATAAATTATCACCAAAGTATTATGGTCCATACAAGGTGTTGCAAAAGATTGGTACTATGGCATACAAATTGGAACTTCCTGCATCTTCCCGAGTACACCTAGTTTTCCATGTTTCATGCTTAAATAAGGTTATAGGTGACAAGCTCCCAGTTCAAACAATATTTCTAGAACTTGACAAGGAAGGAAAAATCATATTGGAACCTGAAGCAATCACAGAAACAAGAACTTGACAGCTATGAAATTGATCAATTTCAGAGTAGCTCATCAAGTGGAAGAACTTACCCATTGAATATTCCACATGGGAGGATGAGGATTTTATATAGAAGCATCCATAACTACTCAAGGGTTGAGGACAACACTTTTTGGAAGGAGAGGGGCATGTTAGGTCCCTATAATACTAGTGTATTCCTTTATAATTATTGTCATTGTACTCCTTATTGTTATTGTTGTGCCCATATTGTTATTATCGTGCCCCACAGTAGCCCACTATTGCTATTGTTATGCCCTTACATTATTATTGTTATGTTGGCTCTGATTATATTGAGACCTTTTAGACTCATATATATAGAAAGGAGGTCTTGTCATTTGTATCATCTAAGAATTTTTCATTTTATGTAATGTAAAGGAGGTTTCCCCCTTGAAGAGGCTACTTTTGAAGTCATTGATCTATTTCTTTCTTGTATTTTGTGAGCTAGTTGCATAACACAATTGAATTTTGTTTTTTTTCTAATTTCTTTCTAAGGGATACTATTTATTCTTCTCATTTTTCACACTCCTTGATTTTCTCTTCCAACTGTTGTAATAAGGTGTCTTCAGTTTTCTTTGCTTCTTCCAACTTTACTTTCAGAAGAAGAAGAGATGAATCTTCTTATTCATTCTTTTTCTCTTCAAATTTTGCAAGCATCTCCTTCTGCTTCTTATTATTTTTCCCAAGCCTTTCAATTTTTGATAATGCACAAATCAATTCACCCTCTAGGTCTAATTAAACCTCTTCTTCATCAAACACATTTTTTCCTACATTTAGATTTTCTAAATCCACAAGCATAAAATCCTTCATTGTTTCCTTTTTTCTTTCTTCATCAGAGGATTTTTCATCTTCATCTTCTGAGCAATTGTTGTATTCTTGAGTATAGAAACTCTTCTATTTGAACTTCTTTTCCTTATTTTCTTTCCTATATTTATTCTTTTCTTTATAATCACTTTCATTCTTTCCTTTCTTATATGGACATTTAGATGCATACTTACCTACTGCTCAACAATTAAAGCATTTGAAGGCTAGCTTACCTTTGTATTTTCTAGACCCTCCCTTCAATATTTTGACAAAATTTTCCTCTTCTTCATCAAATCCATAGCTCTATCCTTTTGGTTCTTCACTTCTCCTATTATTAGCTTCGAAAGAAGACTCTCTTGACATAGGTTTGTATTTTGAAATTCGTATTTCACAAGCTATTAGTGTTCCATTCATTTGATCTAATGTCAATGTGTTGAGATCTTGCATCTCCTCAATGGTTGTTACCTTGGAATCAAATCTAGGTAGAAGATATCTCAAAAGCTTTTGAACTATAAAGTAGCCATCAATGATTTAATCAAGTCCTATTATAGTGTTAACTATTTTTTCCACTCGAAGAAATAATTTGGTTAAATCCTCGTCCTCTTTCATCTTTAAAGATTCAAACTGCATTCTGTAGCCTTTGAGTTTGGATTTATTTACTTTACTATCACCCTCATAGAAACTCATCATCTTTTCCCATATATCATTGGCATTTTTGTAGTGCATGAATTTAACCAAATCAGATTCAACCAAACCACATAGGATTTCATTCACTGCTTTAGCATTGTGAGTGAACTCTAACTTATCATATTTACTAACAAATGTATCTAGTTGTTCATAGCCATTTTGTATTATGCCCCATACATCTACATAATTTGTTCCAATGAAAATGAGGGCTTTATTGGAAAATTTTCTATATTTGTTAGACATTATCTTGGATCTACCTTCTAGTTGTTAAACTAATGTAGAAGGAACCCGCTATGATACCAATTGTTAAAAACTAGGATAATACTGGGGGGGTGAATCAATATTACATAAATTTAACAATTTTAGGATTATTTATGTTATTGCACCACAATAAACAATTTTTTACATGGAAACACATAAAGGGAGAAAACCACAAATGTTGTTTTTCTTTTCTTTATGCCAATGCAAGCTCCAAACTATTGTTACATCAAATTTACTACAACTAACCAGATGGATACACCCCTCCCCTAACTTACATGCACCTACTTTCTAGAAGCATCAACTTCCACAATTTACAAGAACCAGCCTATTGGGTGCACCAACCCCCTGATCTTTACGGCACCAACCTCAAGGAAGTACCCACTCCCTGAGATGCAGGCTTCAACTTGCTTTGCTTAGAAAACCCCTTAGAAATTAGACCCTCATGAACATTCTTCTTAATTTTAAGTTCAAACATTCACTACTTTAGCTATCAATCACCTAGATATTCTACAAAAATACAAAATTACTCAGACCAATGATTTAAATATTCTCTCTTCTCTACAAATCTACTATTTCTCTTCGAATTCTTCTCTCATACACACAAATTCGCATTAATTCACTCATGTTGTTCACACATTAGCTCTATGTTGATTGCACATCACTCAATGATTCCAGCTTGTTATTCAAATGTCTCACAACCCAACTCCTACATTCCCAACACTCTTAATTCCTTATTAGAATAAGAAAACATTATTGTGTTGTTATCTTCTTCATTTATAGGTGTTTCCCTTCAAATAATATGAGCATAAATACATGGTATTTACCCATGTAAATCCTCTTGACTGTATCAACAGTTGACTGAGTCACTCAGTTTTACATTGTTGGGTTGTGTTATATTCTTTCCACATAGTTAACAAGGGGTTTGAGGGGTACCTATAACCCCACTTTATGGGGTCCGGGGCAGCGCCATGGAAAATTTTGGTTTTGGACCCTATGTTAGGCGGACCCACCTATGGTTTTGTGCATGATTTTCGCACATGTTTTTTGGACGCGATGGTTTTCGGTCCATGGTT